>JAVSBS010025985.1:38647-69477 GCA_033124195.1 Coracias cyanogaster
GCAGTGAAAATCCAGAGTTGTTCTTCCATACTCATGACCTCCTGGGATGTGTGCTTTGAAGCTGTTGAAGTCTAGAAATCATAGAAAACCAAGAGGATTTACCCAGAAAGCATAACAGTGGATGCAAAACACTCTTTTTTGACATGGTCAACTTAACTAATGTCCAGCTGAATGCATTTTTTAAAAAATGTTCTTTGAAAATTATTATTTTGAGAGATTTTAAGTAGCCATTCTTGGTAATTGCATATAATTTCCCTTACCAAGTTTCCTGTGATTTCCCCCAGAGGAGTTTTGGAATGAAAGTGCCATCTCAACTGTAAGACTAGACCCAGGTAGCTAATGTGGTGATATAATACGTAAAACATGGACAGACTTAAATAATCACCACCAGAGGCACCTCTGGAGACTTAAAAAACCCTGCTGTTCATATTCTAAGTTAGACACAGTTTTGAGTCTTTATATAGGAAAAAGAAGTGACTTCCTGTGCATTACTTTAGGAGCTGGGAAGGGTAAATAGCCCAAGGGATTTCATCCAGAGCATGCCAAAGCTTATGTGCATGTTTCTTCAGTGGACCTTTTTTGATCAGATTGAAGATTAAATCATGTCTGTTCGAGCTGAGCAGAGATGAGAGGATTTTCTGTGCTCCTTTAGACCAAGGATAAGCCATGTGTGTAGCGTCATGTCTTCAGCAGAGAATTCCTTCAGATGCACCTAGGGGGACCTCAGATTTTGCTCATGAGGAGCATGCATATAGCAAACTTGGGAAGCTGCTAGTGGCAGATGCAAGCACCAGCATGATCCTGAGCCAGCTGTGACTTGCGCTTGGTTTTTCCCTCATTACGCATGATAATGTGGGCTCCCAGTCACCATGGAAGGGGCTTGCTTCCTGAAGCAGACCATATGCTCCTTGAGCCCATGGAGGTGGTAGTTGCGCCATGTAGAGATGTAAGTGATGCTTCTGTAAAGCATTTTCTTGATGACAATTAAAAATCAATTCCTCTAACCCAGATTCCAAATTCTGGGTCAATTCTGTCCCTTTTGCATGATGCTGGAAATCTTTTGCTCTGAATTCCCAAATTATTTGTTTCTCTGTGTGTATGCTCTCCTTTCTATGGTTTTGGTCACAAAAAACCCCTCCCACAAACCACAAGGAGCAAATAAGCTTAAGGACATGATTAAATACTTTCTGACTGATTTATTTCGTATTGTGAGGCAGAGCATCCACCTCCTGCGTATGTAGCAAAAATCCTATTTCCCAGAGTGTCACTGTTGAGAATGAGAATGGTTGAAGAAACAAGGGGAACATCAACATTTTCAGGTCAGAGTGTGAAAATGCAGCTACTTCCTAAAGTGCTGGAGTTAATCTAGAAGGTGTATCTAGGGAAGACTTTGCCAAACTCAGGAAACCATCCTGCTATGTATTGTACAAGTTCTACTGAAGAGGCTCTGCCAGGGTGAGTATAAACCCTAGAGAGGGGAAATACTGTAATTGTCTCATACTAAGCCACTCGGGGAAGGTCACTAAGGAGTCCCTGGCCATGTGAGTCATCTACACCCTGAGCATTTGACTAGTGAAGCTACCTCTTCCATAGGCTCTTGCTTTGCCTTGACCCATTCTGCTGTTGTCCTTGAACTTATCAGTGTGAACATCAGCAGGTGGCTCCATTTGGAAAACCTCTTCCGTGTAGAACATCTACAAAATTTATTTAGAAACAAAGAAACCAAAAAAACTTGGAGGAAACATTGTGTGATGAAGATGACGTTAACTGCTCACAAACCACCTGAATGAGCCATGGCTCTGCACTAAAATTTGGGAGCCTTCAGTTTAGCAGTGGGTTTATCAGAGCATCATCATCTCCAGTCAACATGTCCCAGAGTGATGGAGAAGCTAAAGTTTTAGAATTCACAGGAGATTTGGAGCACTGTGGAATAGCTGGTGGCATTTCAAGTCCTGTAACACGTTGTTATTCTCATTTGAGATGATGCCTTGCATAATGTTCCATGTTGATCTCCAATTCAGATCTAAACTCTTCAAAATATGGGGGATGTTTTTGATCCTGGGATTTGTAGTTCAAGCCCTTTTCTAGTTTCAAGTGAAGAAAACACGTGTTTAGCAAGCCCAAAATGAGCCTTGATGGAGTATTTCTTTGATGGTGTTGCAATGATGATTATGAATTTACATCTTGTGCATAGGATGTTAAGCACCTCATGGGGCCTAGCTGTGCTTAGACTGTACCATTAACTTTGGGAAGGATGCGTGATGAATGTTCATAAGGCCCTCTAGGTTCTGATTTGTGGTGCTTACATCACACAGCCAAGAGGCTCTGAAGTGATTAAATGGGATTCGATCATTAGAAGCTGGCAATACAATTCTGATTAATTACAGAACACACTGCAAAGTGCAAAATTACTTTCATTCTTTTCTTTTTTTAACATATGTTTCTGCTTTGTGGGATGTCAGAAGGTGAAGTCGTGATGAATGAGGCTTGTTGGCTATTTCCGTGATAGTTGAGGAGTGTGCTGGCTCATTATTGGGTCAGGGAGAGGGTTAGACTTCCACTATTGTGCCATGCTCTGAGTGTGAGCAGTGAGATTTGGCAAATCCTTAAATTAGCGTCATAGAGTCATTCTGTTTGGAAGAGACCTTCAAGGTCATCAAGTCCAACAGTTAACCCAGCATTGCCAGGTCTACCACTAAACCATGTCCCTCAGCACTGTATCTGCACAGCTTTTAAATTCCTCCAGGAATGGGGACTCCACCACTGCCCTGGGCAGTCTGTTCCAGGCCTTGACAACCCTTTTGGGGAAGACATTTTTCCTAATATCCAACCTAAACCTCCCCTGGTGCAACCTGAGACCTTGTACTCTTACCCTATTGCTTGTTACTTGGGCAAAGAGACCAACCTCCACCTCACTTGGACCTCCTTTCAGGGACTTGTCAAGAGGAAGAAGGTCTCCCTTGAGCCTCCTTTTCTCCAGGCTAAACAACCCCAGTTTCCTCAGCTGCTACTCATAAGACTTGTGCTCTAGGTCTTTCACCAGCTTGATTGCCCTTCTTCTGACACACTCTAGTGCCTCAGTGTCCTTCTTGAATTGAGAGGCCCAAAAGTGCATCCAGGATTTGAGGTGTGGTCTCACCAGTGCTGAGTACAGAGGGACAATCACTTATCTGGTCGTACTGGCCACACTAATGCTAATATAAGCCAGGATGCTGTTGGCCTTCTTGGCCAGCTGGGCACATGCTGGCTCATCTTCAGCTGACTGTCAACCACCACCCCCAGATCCTTTTCCACTGGGTGCTTTCCAGCCACTCTTCCCTAAGCCTGTAGCATTGCAGGGGATTGCTAAGACCCAGCTGCAGAACCCAGAATTTGACCTTGCTGAACCTCATCCCATTGAACCTCATCCCATTGGCCTCAACCCATTGATCCAGTCTGTCCAGATCAAAACACTAGATTAAACTCAGTGCATCCTGCTTTGCTCTTTGTGCTCACAGCACTGTTCCTCACCAACTTGACACCGTGACACCAGCCTCCCACCTGAGTCCTGCCAGGGTTTTCCCCCAAGGTAGCCCTCTGCCTCTCATCTCTTGAGATACATCTTTGCTCTAGTGTTAGGACTCCAGACTCAAGCTGTTATTGACTTGCTTTTTCTTTCCAATCACTGCTTGTGTCTTCAATAGAAGGCATGGTTTGAGAGTCCCAGTCTGTATCTGCACAGCCAGGGACATGTTTCAACGATCTGTGACCAGAACACCTAATAATCTCAGATCATGTGAGACCAGACACTCAAATTTGAAAGGTTATGTGGAGTGAGGTGAATCTGGGCTTGTAGTGTCTGTTTAAAGGCAGAAAAATTAAAACAAAATGTGCTTTTGGCTATTCTCTAGGTCTCATGCATATCCAGTCATTTTGCTAATAGGAAGAAAATACCTTTAAGCATTAGCTAAAACTTCCTTTTTTTTTTTTTTTTTTAATTGGTGTTGCCCACCAGAGCTAAGAAAGATTTGTCTTAATTATTCTTCTGGAGTGTATTAAGCAATGCAGTGTATATAATAAACTGCAAGCACTGTTTCCGCTAATTCTAGTTTTTCTGATGTAGATGGAAAGTTTTTTAAAAAGCCCAAACAAACCTAGAATGGATTTGTTGGACATTGGGTCTCTCCATATGTGTTCTATGTTTTGGTGCTTTTATTCATAGTGGATATTTGCTGTCGTCTGTTGGCTTTGCCAGGGAAAAAAGGTATTTTGTGCAGTGAACTGGTTTATACTTTATATAAGAACATTATGCTGCTGTAAATTTGTTGCATTTTACAGAGCTGTCTCCAAAGAATAGCCTTCAGAAAGTGACTGCAGGATTTAGAAGTGAGAAAAGGCGCTTGGTATGTGAGATAATTGGATAGAGTTTGGGGGCGTGAGGTCAGTGCCTTGGGCACAATATTTATACTGGAATGACATCCCCTTATAGAATGGCCAGTAACTTTTAGATGTTGTTATGGCACAGAATTCATTTGGGGCTGGCCTATGAGATCCCGAAGAGATGGAGGATAAAAGTGCCTCTCACGTTGATTTGCAGAGGCGAGCCAAGGAGAGAGCGTTTGGCATTTGGATCAGGATCAGGGAACCTCCAGACCTTTCCTCCACTAGCTCCACTTTCTAGCATCTGAGAGATCTGGTGTGGTGCATTATTATGGGAAAAACCCTTCTACTAATTCATAACAACTATTGACATGGTCCAGTGTGGGCCTAACGGTGGTCAGAGGTAAGAATTCAAGGTATGAACCAAACTGGTGGCTATATTGCAGTAGGTCTGGCTATGGTTTGGAATGGTAACTTGGTCAGGGATTTACCGAGGAATTAATCATAGTAATCATAGAATCATTAAGGCTGGAAAAGACCTCTAAGGTCATCAGGTCCAACCATCAACCCAACACTGCCATGACCACTAGACCATGTCCTGAGGTGCCGCGTCTACACAGTTTTTGAACACATCCAGGGGATTACTGGAATTATGATTTTTTTTTTTTTTTTAAATGACTGCATTTCTCTTCATAGACATACCTTTTTTTTTCTCTCTCTACATTTCTCTTGTGTAACTAACCCACAGGGAGCACATGAAGTGCTACATGTAGGGTTTGCCAGGATGATGATGGACAAGCAGCCCCATGGCTTTCGGAACTTTAAAATCAGGATTTTACCAACTGTCTGTGCATCTCCATCTACCCACGGCAGCAAATCTCTGTGCCTGCAAAGAGAACTAAATGCCACCTTGCTTTTCACCCAGAGGGGCTATAGCTTGGAAGCAAATAGCTGAGCAACCCCCTGCCAAGTGCGGTTTTGTGCAGGGAATATGGTTTATGTACCTGTGTCTCATCTAGGCCATCCCATAACCCATCTCTTCCAGTCACACCCTGAGGTCTGTGACCTGGGCTGCTTCTGAGCACTTTGCTTAAGGTGCTGATTTTGCCTGGAAAACAGCTCTCACAATGTTATTATTTTTTTATATATATCTCTACGGGATAAAAATGGATTTAGAAATTACAATCCAAACACCAGGTTCCCCTCTTTCCCTGAATGCTTCTGAACTGCTGATTTGACAAGGCGTTCATTAAGACTCCTGGGTCTGAAGATGAGGAGTTTGAGCTCTCATCGCACATGATACATCTCTTCTGTGCACTGAGCATGGCGCTTAATGCAACTGGAGGAAAAAATAATCAAGGAATGTACGTGGAGGCTTGGGGTTAAGTGGCAAGAGCCGTGGAGTTTGGATGCTCATTTTCACAGTGAGCCGTCACCCTAATGGACATTGATACTAATGATGGAGGAACCCCTACGGTTATATGGTTTGTTCAGAGCTTTCAAATGCTGGGCATTGCCTGGCTTTCAGAAATACCTTCCAGGAACTCTGTGTGTGTCTGTGTGTAGATGTCTGAGACCGTTTAAGTCAGCCATTCCTGCCTAATTTCTAATACTGTTGTTGATGAGAATGAAATTTAGTTACCTTGTAGCAAGAGCTGAATTGGGCAGAGAGCAATGTTGTTGCTGTGTGTGAAGACTCTGTAATCTCTGTTTAGGTAAGAGCAAAGGTAATAAATTTTGCAAACCTCTTGCTCTGAGTGAAACACCCTGACCTTTGTAGTTGGGCATCAGGTTTCCTCCTAATTTCTCACATAGGTAACCAAGAATAAAATCAGCCTCTTTTTAGGTTGGATGTAATACAAAATCAGAATAATTGGCCTTTGTTCCTGCCTGCAGATACAAGAGGACAGATAACTGACCAAAGTAAAAACGTCTGTAGCCAGAGGTGGTTCTGCACTGCTGAGTAAGTTGCCAGGTGGCTGCTCTTCACACCTCATTGTGGTGTAACAGGGGTGTTTCCATTGTTTGGTACCTAGTCTGGATGGCAAGGTTTCAGAATTGTGTTCCAGGTGAAATTAATGTAAAAATACTTAAATAAATAGGGTTAGGCATAGTAAATGCTCTAAAAACAGCAATGCTTTGTCCTTGACTACCACCCCATTGAGGCTGGATGGCCGCAGGTGACTTTTGGTTGTGCTGAGGGACCAGGTGAATGCATTGGTTGCATCCCTGCAAGACTGAAGGTCGGAAGAGATGAGTTCCCATCACCTCTTGCCTTCTTCCACCTGCATCTTCCTCTTCCTCCTGCCCCATTCCCATGCTTCCAAGGGAGAGCAGTGCCTGGTGGTCCCCGGCTGTGTGGTGCCGCTTACACTTGCACAAAGTCTTCTTACAGCGAAGTGAAAAGTGCAGATGGAGCTGATAAATTTGCTGCCATTCATTATCTACATAATCTGATGGCAATTGATAGATAATGTCACCAAGATAGAGCAGCGCCGCTTCCCATTATCAACACACCTCTCCTTTTTATCCCTTTTTAAAAAATTTTAAATAATCCATTGCAAGTAGAGTATTGACTTTAACTGAAGGGAAGTAATTAATCACAATACTTAGGAGTAGATCATTTACTGCAGCTTGCACAGAGGATGGGTACCTGAGCCTGTTGTACTCGGTCGATCACAGCAGGCTGATATGGGCTAATGGCACATGGGTCATCATGCTGTTGGGTTTATTAGGCAAATTTCTCTTCTGCTCTTGGCAGTTTAACTTGTAAGCAGAAAGCCGTAACAGTGGCCTCTTAGGAGGAGCGTGTTTGTTTCCGTGATGCTGTGTTGGAGGTGAAGACAGCTGAACCTGCTGCGTCAGAGTGCCTCAGCAGTTGCTGGTGGTGACCCTCCTGCCAGTTATTTCTTGCTAGGCAAGGTGTCTTACAAGGCTTCCTGAGCTTCCTTGAGTTAATGGAATGGATTGCTGCAAGATTGTGCATCATTAAAAAAAAATAACATTAAAAAAAAAATAATGAAGTGGATGTAATAGCATCTGCTCACCCTGGCTGCACACACATGTGGTGCTCTCCCGCAGCATCCCATATCCGCATCCTTCCCTTCTACCCATGGTTCCCACAGCTGTCTTGGAGATGTAGCATGGGCCGGAGGAAGCTTCAAAAAATGAAAAGCAACTCCCAAACCATCCACTGCTTTTTTAGTGTTAAAAAGATAACAGTTAATTAAGGACTTAGAGAAACCTGAGGGAAAGAGCGTGCATGTCTGTGAAGGACTCGAAGGATGCTAGGAAGCAAAGTCTCCTGTGGACAATGAGACAATTTGTTTCATATGAACTTGCTAGTTTTGACTGAGAGAATATAAGTGGATTGTTTCTGGAAACCTTGAATGGCAACAGGAAGAATAACGGTTGTATTACGCTGAAATTCAGTGTAATTGCATAGAAAAAACTAAAAGGGAATTCTTCAGGTGAGAACCTGAAGCGTGTGTTCATGCCTGCCTTCTTTTTTACTTCTTCTAGTCAAGGGGTGCTCTTGCATGCGGAATTGGGTATGTAAGGATTAAAGTCTGTGTGTTGACCCCTTCTTGGGTCAGGACCCTAAAAAGTGCATCACGGGTAGTGTTCTCTTAGAAATGGGATCAGGGTGTTTTGGGTAGCCTGAAAAACTGGAGCGTTTTGAAGGCAATTTTAAAAAAAAATCATGCAGAATATTATTATTAAATGAAGTTACTCATGTGGGCTAAGCAACGTTAATTTGAAGTTTACACATTTTCAGTTTTATTAAAATTGTTAGGTAATTAACAGTTAGAAGAGCCAGTAGATCGATGGATAGATTAAAGCTGCATCTTCTAACAGAGTACAGGAGCTATTCGTTTTCCCACAGACACCCGGCTTCCTTCTCGTTCTTATTAGCTTGTTGTAAATCCATATGAATGGGACCACAATGCACTGCTGACTCCAGGAATGTATTTTGAGCACGTGCATTCTTTTGATGCAAAGCCGCTTATAACTTCTGGTTCTCATGAAAATCCCATCTATGTAATGTTTTCTTTGAAGGCTTTCCATATTTAAGACAGGTGTATGGAAGGTGGTGCCTGAGCTCTGAAGTTGTTATCTCTTTATATTTATGACTGCATCATTAGGAAATCAGATCAACAGCTTTTGATGCGCTTTTTTTTTTTTCTTCTTTTTTGCACTGCATTTTCATTACTTTGTAATGCAGTTCAAACCGCAGAACTGTGAGAACAGAAGATTGTTTGAAGTTTTAAGTAAGAAAGTTGTTTGAAGGTGTCTCCAGCCCTGTTTGGCTTATTCCAGGGAGCCCCTAAAAGAATCCAAAATGAACACTCATTTTTATAGTAAATGGCATTAAATCACTAAGTGGCTTTTTAGAAAATTATTTTTTATTTGTTTTATTTTGGAAATGCCTAATGGGGGATCTTATACTAGGCTTTGTAGGGTATTCCACATCCACTCTGGTTCAGGAGGACATACATAGTTCAGCAAGCCAAAGGAAAATGTTTGGATTCAACCGTTTTCTGTCAAAATGCTGTTTTATCAAAATGGAAATATTTTGGGAGAACATGCCAGTTTTGACAAATTGTTTTGATGGGTGAAGTCTAAACAAATTGTTTTAGCCTTCTATGTTATTTTGATATAAAGACGTCTCATTTTGACTCTATCGTTTAGACCTTTGTAACGTAGTTACAACATTTATATGTTAAGACTTTTATAACATATGAATATTGCATCAGATGTGTGGCAGCTTTAATAAGAAAATCTCAATATTTTAAGGTTTCTGTATTCTTGCAATATGCTATTTACCTTTTCAAAAACTGCATAACTTGAATATATATATATATGATATCTACATATAAATTTTTGAACATCCTGAATTACTCGTTTAGAAAATGTGTATTTTATGAGATCCTGATACTTTAGCTTATTTCATAATGGAGTGACAAGAATCGCCTAGGTCCTGTCCAGCTATAATTCCTCTTGTCAACCTTTTTTTTTTGTTCATTCCAATCTTAAGAAGGAGTTACACTTTTAATAATAAGCTTAGATGCCACAATGAGAGTGTTGTCACTTAGCAGATTTATCCCAAAGATTTTAAACCATTTTATAAAGCTCTTTAAGATGCTGTTCTTCGCATAATGAGAAAACTGAAACTCTGTTGTTTAGAGGTTGATAGGGTCCAGTGGGGATTCTCCAGGAGAGGTGTTGACAGGTTGCTAGTGATCCTGGGTTATTAAAAAAACCCAACGTGAGAAGCATTTTTTCTAGTTGTTTTTTTTTTTTTTTTAAATATGGACAAAAATGAGTATAATTTGATATTATTACCTGTCTTTGGTCCTGTTACTGGTGCAACAGCTCAGATACTCTCAGATGGGCTAATGTTAGATTGTCATCATGTCTGCAAGCTTGTACTTGATGTGCTCCAACAGTAGGTAGATAGATGAGTGTAGGTATACAGTCATGCATTATGTATTATTTTGTATTATCCTGCTTAATTTTGCAGTAATGGCACACTACTTGCTCGGTGGTCCCTGGTGGCTGGAAGCATGGTCTTCTTGTGCCTTCCCTTGCAGCTGGGAAGTGTAAGGGTATCCACGGGGTGTGTAAAGGTGTGTTGCTAAGGGGTAGCTTACTTAGCTGCTATAACCCCATAATGTATTTGTGCTACTATTCATTTATTTTACTGAATCATAGAATCATAGAATGGTTTGGTTTGGAAGGGACCTTAAAGATCACATAATTCCAAGACCCTTGTCACGGGCAGGGACACCTTCCACTAGACAAGGCTGCTCAAAGCTCCATCCAGCCTCATCTTGAACGCTTCCAGGGATGGAGCATCCACAACTTCCCTGCGCAACCTGTGCCGGTGTCTCACCACCCTCAGAGTGAAAAACTTTTTCTTTACATCTAATCTAAATCTCCTCTTCCAGTTTGAACCCATTACCCTTCATCCTGTCACTACAAGCCCATGTGGTAAGTCGCTCCTCAGCTTTATTTTAGGCTTCCTTCAGATGCTGGAAGGCCACAATAAGGTCTCCCCAGAGCCTTCTCTTCTCCAGGCTGAACAACCCCAACTCTCTCAGCCTGTCCTCAGAGCAGAGGGGTTCCAGCCCTTCCATCAATTATTGTGGCCCTCCTCTGGCCTCACTCCAAGAAACTCCATGTCCTGCTTGCGCTGGGGGCTCCAGAACTGGATGCAGTACTGCAGGTGGGGACTCAACAGAGCAGAGTAGAGGGGCAGAATCACCTCCCTTGACCTGCTGGCCACACTGCTTTTGATGCAGCCCAGGATACGGGACTCTCTAGGCTGCATTTGCGTATTGTTGACCTCATGTTGATCTTTTCATCAATCAGCACCCCCCAGGTCTTTCTCCTCAGTATTACTCTCAATCTGTACTCCACCCAGCCTATATTTGTGCTGGGGATTGCCTCAGCTTAGGTGCAGGAAATTGCAGTTGGCCTTGTTGAAGTTCATGAGGTTGGCATGGGCCCATCTCTCAAGCCTGTCAGCGTCCCTCTGGATGTATCCCTTCCCTCCAGCATGTCAACACAGTTGGTGTGGTCTGCAAACTTGCTGAGGGTGCACTTGTTCCCACTGTCCGTATCACCAACAAAAGCATTGAAAAGCACCAGTACTGATCCCTGAGGGACACCACTTGTCACTGGTCTTTGCTTGGACATTAAGCCATTGACCGCAACTCTTTGAGAGCAACCATCCAGCCAATTCTTTATGCACCGAATTAATGCAGCAGTTCAAAATCCTGAGTCTTGCTCTTGTCAGTTGAGGGAGTGGTTTTTTGGGGAAAAAAAAAATAACGAGAAGGATTGAAAAAGAAGCAGCATGTGCTCTTTCCATTGTCTTCTCAGTCTTCTAGATTTCAAGGTTTTTCCTGTGCTTTGCAGTGTACTTCTCTTGCAGAAAAAAAATAAAAGAGAATTTTCATATAAACCCATGAACTGCGAGAAGTGGCTTTAAGAAAAACAGCAAGTACTAGGAAACCAGATAAAATCCCAAGAGTTGGTAACATGATAATGGTATCTCATATTAGCTGAATGGAGCACCTGTGACTCAGTGCTTCCATGGGACTGTAAATGTTCTTTTAATCTCTTATTTCTCTAGAGAAACAGATAAATCTGAACCCATTACACACAGTGGCAGAGGCAGGGCACAGAGATTTACAGGAGTGCGGGGGCAGCTGGTTGTGCACTGGGAATGAAGCCGGTATTCTGGCTGTCCAGCCTGTGGTTAGTGGGATTAGAGGGGATGAAGTGATGCGAGGCTGCAGTGCTCTGGCCTTTTTTCAACTGCTGTTTGCATGACTTTCATGGTCAGCATGCTCAGTGCAAGGGGAAAGGGCTGTTTTGGGGCAGCTGAGGGTGAAAACTTGGTGCACAGTGAGCGATGCTACTGGTGCTTTGCACCTCAACCACTGACTGGCTGTAGAGGCCCTTGGTCCTCAGCTGCTGCCATGCTGCTGAGGTTTGGAGCAGTCATGTCCAGCCACAGCCCAGAGTTGTTTGCTTGGGAAAATTGAGATGAATGACTAAAAGTGAGAATCATAGAATCATAGAATGATTTGGGTTCGAAGGGACCTCTAAAGGCCATCTAGTCCACCCCCTCTGGAAAACACAGGGACATCTCTAACTAGGTCAGATTGCTGAGAGCCCCATCAAGCCTGACCTTGAATGTCTCCAGCGATGGGGCTTCCACCACCTCTCTGGGCAACCTGTTCCAGTGATCTCCCACCCTTATAGTAAAGAACTTCTTCCTCATGTCCAAAAAGACAGGGAGTTGAAAGTGAAGAGAAGTTGGTGGCAGGGTGAATCGAGTAGAGAAAGAAGTGGGAAGAATTATGATTATTTGAGGGATATTGGGTGCAATCCGTTTTTTGATGGAGTTCAGCCCTGTGGAAGGGGGAGCTCAGTTTTACGACCTGTGCTGTCACTTCTGTGGAAATAAATAGAGTCTTAATGTGGGAGAGTCCTTTTTCTTTCTAATTTAAGAATCTGCTGTAATATCTGCCAAACTAGAAGCTGCTCTGTGAAATGAATATTTTTCATTGAAGGAGGCAGGAGGGCTTTGCATTTTCCTCCTGGTAGTGCGCTGCAAAGACTGCAGTGAAGCAGGGATACTTAGTTTTCACATTTGTGGCTGGGGATAATTTCAACGAGGTCTGTTTGGGGGTGGCAGAGCTTTGGGGGTGGTGGGCTCAGCCTCAACCAGCCCAGCCCAGCGCTGAATCTGGGAACTGGTGCACCACTACAACTGCTCCTCAGAAATCGAGGAGAGAAATGTGGGATCTTTCTCAGGGCTTTCTGTGGAGATCTAGATCCGGATGGATTTTCCTCTCTGTGCCGTTAGTCCTGCATGAATGCAATCTGGAGCGAAGCTATTGGCTCTGCTATGGATACACCATCACCCAGCAAGATGTAGACCTGGCCTCTGTTTTGGGCTGCTTTGCTTTAAGGCAGGTGGTTCTGTAGCATTTTTGTGACAGGAAGATGCTTGAAAGCCTTTGGCCTTGGAGCTGCAGAGGTGTGAAAACAACCACCCACACCGGCTCCAAAATGAACTGAACCTGATCCAAAGGAAAATGGGCACATCTGCGAACACAAGCTGCAGCTCCAAACAGGGCTGTGGTGTTGCCTGCTAAACCCCGGTAGAAAAGCAGTTTCGAGAGCATTGGCATTTCAGGAACATCTCTTTGTATCATGTATGCCTTGTGTTTGTGCTGTGCTGTGTTTAATTGGGTGCAAGCTCTGACCGATGCTTTTTCCATGGTGAGAGTGTTGCTGGGTTATCTAATCGCTCAGTTCAGCTCACATTGTGGCCTTTGCATTAGTGGGGTCACTAAGCTCAGTCTTTTTTTCTGCTACCGTGTCTCTGCTGCTTTTGAATCATTCCCTCTTACTATGATAAATTTGATGGCAGTTGGCCTCCAGGATCTCAGACCATTGCACAGTCTCGTATCGGTCACTGCTGTGGAGAGGCACAGCAGATTCTGAGATGGATCGCAGGTCTGACACTAAGATAGGTGTGTTGCTCATAGCAATATTATGACTCTTAGTCAAGCTCTGTCCTCAGAGAGCATCAAAGCTTCATGCTCTAGAATAACAATCAGTGTGATTATGTTACTGTTGTCTTCATCCAGCAAGCCGTCACTGCTTAGGATATAATTTCCAGAGTATCCTCAGTGTCACTAGTATACCTCAAATGCTTTCTTGTCATTGAGCCTATTCAGAGCCCCACTGTGGTGTGGGGTGACAGTCCCTTTCAAGGTGCCATCTTCCCAAGTGAGCTGTGCCTGGTGAGAGAAGGGTGGGTGTGTAAAAGGACAGGTAGCTTTCTGTACTTACCCCTGCTTGAAGAAGATCTTATGCATTGATAAAAGTCTTCTTCCCAGTTTTGTCAGCTCCCTGGATTGCAATGAATGAGAGTTATTTGCCCCCGTGCCACCCAGGCAGAAATACCAAGGACTTCCTTATTGTGAAGGTTTCTTATCACCTTTTGAGTCTATGTAGCTCAGTAAGAGCTCTTCTACAGAAGAAGGATCCACCTCCCTGCATGAAATGGTTCTCGCTGGGAGGGTTGATGAGATTTCTTTTGCTTTACTTCTTTCCTGTTTCCCCTGCCTCCCACAGTACCACAGGTGTTATCTGAGATCCCAAAGGTGCATTCAGCTTAACAGGTTCTGGGTGAGGGAAGTTCACAGAGGTCTTCTGGGAAGATGGATCCTTTGAAAGGTACAGAAAACATGGATATCTTGAGCCTCATGGACGACTCCTGACTCACTGAAGTTATTTAAAGAAGGAAAAATTATTTTGAAAGTAGCAATGCTAGTGGAGCTTAGGCTCTCGTGAAACAAGATCCTTTGTCCTGCCCACCTTCCCATCCCAGCAGCTGGCTAGCCAGCCTACAGATGGGCTCTAAAAGCAGAGGTCTTCCAGCCTATCTGCAGTAGGAGAGGTTCAGTTGTGTCTTTTCCTGTAGCTAACAAGTGAAAATGTGAATTTGTGATTGAAAATCAGTGCTGAGATTCCAGACAAGCATGAGCATTTCTTGAGATGGATGCGCAGGTGGATACACATGCAGCACACTGCCAGCTATTCTCATTTACAGAGCAGGTTTTCCTTTGTTCAGACACTCTTGTTTAACATTTGGCTGGGTCCTTGAAGGCTTTTGCATGTATCATGATGATTCAGATTAACTTCATTACTACTAAAAAGTAGTGTTTGCATCGTAGTGACTTGAACTGTAGTACTGAGAAGCCCAGTTGTGTTCTATAAAGCACAGAAGAAAGTGAAAGTCCCTGTTCCCAAAACTTCCAGTGCAATCTGTTCTCTCTGAGAGGTTTTTGCAGTCCCTGTATCTACACTGCAAAAGAAGAAAAAGGTAAAGCAAAACACCAGGTTTGTTTGGGGAGCGTGGCTCTGAAATCACTCCAAAATTTTGAGTAGCTCATTTTTTCATCTGACTCTGTTTGTCTGAGCAAAGGTCACCTTGGACTTCGGATGCCTGCAATCCAGATTGGAATGTGGAGAGGGTATCATCTTATTTAGGTGTCAAAAAGCTGTGAGATGCAAGTCTTAAAAAGGACAAGGGTTGGGTTTTTTTTGAGAGGCATTAGAAGGGGACTGACTGACAGACAGCAAGATCTGTGAATTGAGCACCCTTAAGACATTTCAAATTGGGCATCTGGAAATGGAGGCCCCTGAAATCTGTTGTCAACTTTAAAAATCCTGTTTCCTCCCCCCGCCACTCCTGCCAGCTTTGAAAGTTTGAACCGTGTTCTTTTTATCACATTTGTCATTCCTTAGTAATGAAGCACTGGCATTCAAAATTTGGCTGACAACTTTGTGGGTATGAGCCAAAACGAAGTTCAACTTGCACCTTTCTCTGATGCACTCAGTGCTGTTCGCAGCGAGAGGCAGAAGTCTGAACTAGAGGGACTCCAGGCTCATTCATTACGGCAATTACTATCTTCTCACTGATGCCAAAATTAAGCTTGTTTTCTTTATCCTAATGTAGGTGGACAGGAACTGATGAAGTGTACGCAACAGGAATGTTGAGAGAGAAAGTGCCATGTATAAACCATTTCTTCTCAGGCTATTCCTTCGTCTTAAATAATGTAAAGGTCATAAATCTCCTGGAAACCATGCAAAATCAGTGCTGCAAAAGATGGTTAGAATGGTTCCAGGCAAGTTCATGTGTTTTATAGAGGCTCATGTCCAGCACTTTAAGGTTTACTAATTTGAAACACATTAAAATGCATTTTTAAAGTAACTTAGATCTATAAACTGAATGTATAGTTTAAGTGGCATTGGGAAAACTGGCTTTTGGGGAAGGAGCACAACTCAGAAATGAGGTCTGATGTAAGGTCTGCTGGGCATGGCTTCTGTCTTGTTCGTGCCCAACTGTATGGTTTGCATAAGGCATTTAGGATCTAAATTGAGTGTGGGCCAGAGTCCAAGTGTGCCAAGCACCCATGCTGGATGGAAGCCCAGCCATGAATATAACTGTCCTTGGGCAAACCCAGTGCTCCCTCTTTGCATTTCTTTAATTCAATATTTGGCAGCAGGTGGTTTGAGGATGCATTTTAAAAAGGCTCAGGTTTGGCCTCCTTGTCTGGAGGTAACGGTAACAATGTTTGTGCTCGCTATGCTGGTTGGATTTGCAGTCTGAAGTCCTGCTGTAACCACTTGAGATTGCACCTTCTGAGAGGTCCAGAACCTCAGGTTCTGCATTGTCGGGGTAGTGTGGTAGCTGGCATCCATCTCTGGGAAGGACTGAGAAGCCACAGTCACTGAACTTTTAAAACATTTAGAAAGCCCACCCTGATGTGGCTTTTCACAAAGGCCTGTAGTGACAGGACAAGAGGTAATGGTTCAAATTGGAAGAGGATAGATTTAGGTTGGAAATTAGAAGGAAATTCTTTATTCTGAGGGTGGTGAGACACTGGAGCGGGTTGCCCAGGTTGCTCCATCCCTTGAGGTGTTCAAGGCCAGGTTGGATGGGGCCTTGAGCCACTTGGTCTAGTGGGAGGTGTCCCTGCCATGGCAGGGGGGTTGGAACCAGATGATCTTTGAGGTCCCTTCCAACCCAAACCATTCTATGATTGTATGATTTTTTTGTGTGTGAAAGTGCAAAGTGCTTCAAACTGGATTGCTCTTGGTTGAATAATGTGGCATTTCCCTAAACTGTGGAGCACAGGACTCTGCTTCCTTTGAGCAAACCTTGAAGGCTGCTGTCAGTTAATTACTGTGGACCTACACTGGATAATCACAGCCCTTTATGGACCCCCTTGTGGGGTGGTAGTCTGTAAACCATGTATCCAGTTGTTTGTTCAAAGGAAATGTTTTAATTTGCAAATGCTTGTGATTTTTTCCTTTTATAGGTGTTGCTATGTTATGGATATCTCACATGTGTAAGATATTTTGGGAGAGAAAAATATTTCAGATGTAATTTAATTCCTGTTTACAGGCAAGTGGATTTTAAGTCTGGTTTGTGTTTGCAAAAGCACAATGCATTTGAAGAGTCGTCTGTATCTCTGAAGCTGAGATTTGCTGAATTACCTTTTGGTGCCCAGCTTTTACCGATTTCAAAAGAACTGAACCAGAATTTGAATCCCAGAGGCAACATTTTTATCTTTCAGTTCAAGTCTTATGAAACTATGTGGATATGTATCCTCAAAGTTAACAGAGGCTTACAGTGTTTCACTCAATTTTTTTTTTTTTTAATGAAATAGAAGGTCCTGATAAATTCTTCAAGTCTTTCTTCTCACAAGTGTATTGACTCAGCAGCTGGCATACAATGTTCTCAGGGTTGATTTTTGTTCTTTGTGGGGGCAAGCACCTGGAGTTTCTGTTGTCCTGTCAAGGAACTGAAAGTTTGCACAGCGGGTTTTTTTTGTGAACATACAAAAGGACTTTATAAATCATATCTGAGCCTATGTGGTAAGCAGGAAATGAGCAGTTACACAAGAAGTGGCCGCTTTTGAATGGGACAGATGGAGATGATAAGCCATGCTGTTGTAAATCACAATCAGTGACTGCAGTGGAGCAACACCTTCCCTTATTTTGGGATGTAAACATGTGCATGAGTTGCCTAGTGAACTGGGAACGAACTTTTCTCCTGGTCTGGATTGCACTTGTATCTGAAACGTAAACAGAGCAGCCCTGCAGAGAAGGACTTGGGGGTACTGGTCGGTGAAAAGCTGGACGTGAGCTGGCAACGTACACGCGCAGCCCAGAAGCCAGTGTTCTTCTGGGCTGCATCCTCAGCAGTGTGGGCCACAGGGCGAGGGAGGGGATCCTACCCTCTGCTCTGCTCTGGGGAGACCTCTCTGCAGTGCTGGGGCCAGCTCTGGCATCCTTAGCATCAGAAAGACATGGACTTGTCCAGGTCCAGAGGAAGGCCACAAAGACTGACACAAGGGCTGGAACCCCTCTGCTGTGAAGGCAGGCTGGGAGAGTTGGGGTTGTTTAGCCTGGAGAAGAGAAGGCTCCAGGGAGACCTTATTGTGGCCTTTCAGTACTTAGAGGGGGCCTCTGAGAAAGGTGAGGAGACCTTTTACAAGGGCATATGGTGATAGGGTAAGGAGTAATGGTTTTAAAGTTAAAGAGGAGAGATTCAGACTAGATCTAAGGAACGAATTTTATATGCTGAGGGTGGTGAGACCCTGGCCCAGGTTGTCCAGAGAAGTGGTTGATATCCCATCCTTGGAAACATTCCAGGTGAGGTTGGATGTGCCTCTGAGCAACCTGCTCTAGTTGAAGATGTGCCTGATTATTGCACGGGGGTTGGACTAGATGACCTTTAGAGGTTCCTTCCAACCCAAAAGATTCTATGATTCTATAATTCTGTGCCTCTACAATACATGTGGCAAGTCCATTGCAGTCTGTTGTGCTAAGCATTTCTTCTCTTTCCTTCCTCTCCCCAGCAATCAAAGAGAAATATGTGGACTGGACGGAGTTTCTCATACATGATTTGACCGGCGCCCGGACTGCACCTGCAAATTTACTGGAAGGCGTATGTATTAGATTGCAGTTTCTACCTGATACGGCGTCATGGTGTGCATGGTGCAGCTCCAGACTTGTAGGGTTGTGTGCTTGCAGCGTCTATGTGCCAGCAGCAGGGTCTGATCCAGGGCTGGCCAAAAGTCGGTGGCAACATTGCCTTGACTCTACTGGCTCTGCTTCTGACCCAGTGATGGGTAGTTTGTTTTGGCCTTTAAGCTGGAGGGTGATGTTTAGGAAGGTGGGTAGTCAAAAAAGGCTGGGTGGTGAAGGAAAGCATGGAAGGAGTCCATAGGAAGAAGGATACAGCCCTTCAGTGCCCCGTTACGTCCGCCAAACTGGTGACCTGCACTTTGAAGTCAGGACACACGTTGGAGAGGGAGTTTAGTAGGTTGATGGGGAGCGCTCTTATATGTATGTGGATATAGCTCCCCCAGGGACATTCCCTCCACCTAAACACAGCCATCAGATTTAGCAGAGAAGTTGGGTGAGGTGACCTCAGTCATTGGTAGTCAAGAGACAAGGGTCTGTTTTTTCAGACACACCCATATGGCCAAGAACCCAGTCTGTGCAGCATATTCACAGAGCAGCTTATACCTGGGGCAACCTCGTTGTGCTTTGAGGACAAAAACGCCAAAGATTCACCTTGAAACCATGGGAGCTGGGCACTTTCTCCATCAGGACCTGCCCTGCTCTCATGTGGATGCTGTGCAGGCACTGGGAGAGGAGACAGCCCATCCTGCAGGAGATGATGGCTTTAAACTGGAGGAGGGGAGATTTAGATTAGATATAAGGAAGACATTTTTCAGTCTGAGGGTGGTGAGTCACTGGCACAGATTGCCCAGAGAGGTTGTAGATGCCCCAACACTGGATGTGTTCAAAAGACTAGGTTGGATGGGGCTTTGAGCAACCTGATCTGGTGGAAGGTGTCCCTGCCATGGCAGGAGGCTTGGAAGTACATGATCTTTAAGGTCTCTTCCAACCCAAATGATTCTGTGATTCTATAATTCTCAGCTCCTCTGTGTTGAGGCTGAGAATGAAGGCATACAGGCGGTTTACCTTTGTGTAAGCGCTCACGTTGGCTTCTTGGAAGCAAGTATGCATCCAGGCACCATGTTTTATCATTTTGTCCCTGGTCACTCCCACCAGCCACATCCTTTTTCCACATGCCCGTGCAGTACGAGCTGCTTGGCAGGGAGAATTAATAGCGTGCCACCAGGGATAATTTTTTTTCCCCCAATCTGTTAGCCAAACAGCCCTTGCACGCCCAAAATAATGCACGTCCTCAGGGCTGCTGCAGCCCAGTTCCTGGACGAGTCCCAGGTGGCATATGCAAAAAAGCTGGTCCAACACCCATCTGTGGTGTATGCCAAAGCCATCGCAAACCTCTCCATTCCCTGTCTGCAGGCAGAGAAAAGAGGCAGCCCCAGGCAGAAATGCAAGGAGAGGAAGCAGTGCATTGGCTGGAAACAGTTTCTGACCCTTTTCTGGTGTTTTATGCAATATATGTGCGTAGTGCTGTCTGTGTCGTGCAATGTTCGTAACTCCTGTCAACAGATTTGCTGCTCGTGAGTGCTGCAGATTGTTGTTATACTGTTAAATCAATATGTAGTGATGCCTTTTTTATTCTTTTACATGCTAGCTGTGCATATAAAGAGTTCTTGCGTTGTGGTAAATGTTAATATTTCATGCAAGCCAATTATTAATCCTGGCCATTCAGTCCTCAGGGGTAAGTTACAACCCATTGGCTTAAAATTCAGCACACAAATCAAGAGAAACAATACTCGCTTTTATACAGCCAAGGATTTATTAGAAGTTAAAAGTTAAATCATTACACCATCATTTCGTGTTAAAGAATGTTTTGTTGCAATGAAGCAGTTGTATGAGAGGAAAAAGCCCATTAAAGTAGATTTCTATTATGTTGTTAAATTCTGACACTGCATTTTAGCATGAAATAATATTTGAAGAGATTATACAGGTGCTTGCATCTTACAATACAGAGGAGTGGCTTATAATGGCACATACGTTGTTCAGAGAAATATCTATTAATCATAGAGCTTGTTAAAACTACACGTGGAAAGGTTTTAGTTACATTTAATTACATTTTTTACCAAATTCTCATTCTGTTGCCTGCATTTTTGGATTAAGAGAGATGTAGTGAAAATGAGTTGCATTCCAAAATTTTGATTATTTTCAACGTTCAGTAGGAGAGGGAACTTTTTTGAAAGATAAGGCTTTCTCCTCTTCTTTCTAGTCACCCCTAGAAAGAACCATCTTGGGCTGACTCTGATTTACAGAATTAATATTTTTAAGAATACTGTGAAAGGTTTATATTTTTTAATTAGGTAGAAGTGAGGCAAACACAGGAGAAAAGCAAACAAGTCTTTGCTTTTTAATTTTGCCTGTGCTTAGCATCTCCTTTAGGGACCAAAGCTGCCAGCTCTTGGGGTGGTTTTTTTAGTGCTGCTCTCAAAGCCCTGAAATTGAGACATTGCATAAGAATTGGAGCTCGCATTTAATAAAAAAAGAAAAAAAAAAAAATCTAACCATTATGTTAGTGGAGAAAAGCCTAATGACACAGAGATACTGACAATCATGAAACAAAAACACTGAGCCCCCAAGGTATCATTCTGCAAAGCATCTCATGGTTTTTTAATGCCTGCAGTTGGCAGCTTTGCAGGTGTAAAGTGAAGCACATGTGTAAATGGTCGCAAAACTGGGATCGCAGAAAATACTCTATCTAAGCAAATAACCGCAGTCACTGGGATTTCTTGGGCGTGGTGGCTTGACCCAACAAATCCTGTGTGCCTTGGGCTTTGCTCTCAAGACTACTTAAGCTGGTGGGAACCTGCCACTGGCTTTGGGCTTTGGAGTAACCACCATAGACTCTTGTATCCATGGCTGTGGGGAATAATTTGCTCTATGTGCCAGTAGGAATAAGGTAAGGCCTTTGGTGGGAAAGAGGAGTGCAGTTTCAGGGTCGTGCCCAAAGTTGTCACCTGCCAGTGTTCAGTCCTGTGATTGGGCCTTATCAGCTTAAATCAATGAGAATTTGGTTTGAAATCCTCCAAAGTAACTGGGCTTTGAGTTGTTCAGGAGCATCCTGAGTGGATGTGCGTTATGAACTGTTCCACCTTCTATTATTCTTTTTTGTTGTTGTTGATCGTGTCGCTTGAGAAATTAGCACAACTGTTGTTTTCTGTTTTACTTCTGAATTTGCACTTGGAAGACATTGGGTAAAATAGAAGAAGAACAGACTGTTTGCTGATCGCTTGGATGATGGTGTGAAAAACAAAAATAATCTTCTGCTGTCATCTGTTTCCTTGAGAAGTCTTCAAATAAAGTTTAAAATAAGGAGTTTTGCTTCTATTCAAACAGCCTCTGCGAGGAAAAAACCCTGTAGACCTCATTACAGTTGATTCCTTAATAGAGCTGCAGGATTCCCAGAATCCCTTTCAGTACTGGATAGTTAGTGTGGTTGAAAATGTTGGAGGAAGATTACGCCTTCGCTATGTGGGATTGGAGGAGACTGAATCCTATGACCAGTGGTTGTTTTACTTGGATTGCAGACTTCGACCAGTCGGTTGGTGTCAAGAGAATAAATACAGAATGGACCCACCTGCAGGTAAAGAGCCTCCTGAAAATTCTGTCTCCTTTTTACAGCATTTACTGATGTTTTGAGATACTCATGCAACCCATTCCTTCTTATCCAGCATTCACGTTGCTTTGACAGTAGTTTCTAACTATAACACAGGTGGCATGTCAGAGCCATCCAAATTGGGTTCAAAGTGGGTCAGGTAAACTGTATTAAATTTATTTAATAAATTTAGTTTAGCTTAGCTCACTCCAGGAAGAAAGCAGTGTTGAATAAAAGCAGTTTCATGCAGTTTTCCACCAAGAAGCTGAGCTGATGTGGAGAGTCCAAGGATGTGACTGCTTGACCAGTCCTTTTCAGTGGTGTTTTAGTGACCAGGTCTTCCTGGCCATACTGTAGCCATTCTGTTGGAGGGAGAAGTAGTGGACATGGTAGAGTTAGGTAATGGTTGAACTTGATTATCTTAAAGGTCTTTTCCAACCATAGCGATTCTGTGATTCTGTGACTTTGCTGTCCACGTCCTAGGTGACACCTCTCCACATATACAAGGCTGCATTTTCTTTTCCCTCAACCAGGCATCTTGCCTGTTTGTTTTTCCATGGCCACACACATTTCTCTTGGGTAGCAGTAGGCCTCCATGAAATTTTCTAGGGCTGGAAAAAGTGGTTTGGGACCCTCATGGTCCCTCTAACACAGCTTTTTACATATTCTGCTGTAACATTGCTGTACATCTGCCAACAGAGGCCTGACTTATGTGTAGCCCGTCAGGAAGTGCAGTGAGGGTGCTGGGGTTGCCTGCCTGTCCACATTAGCCTGCTCATTGAAGCGTTATGGGGTGTCTGCTGCTACAAGCTAAGAAAATATACCTTTGAGTAAGGGTAGATGGGTGCTTGTGAATTTAAAAGACCATAGATTTTGTCCTGCAGTTCTCAAAGTGAGTGAAGTCATTGCAAGTATGTCAGACCAGATTTAGCATCGGTAGACCGCAACTTGGAGAAGCAATCTGGAGTTGAGTTTAGTGTTCAAACTAGCTTAGATGGAGAGAGAGAGGGACTGCAGTTAAGCTAGTCTGGGGTCAGAAATTGGAGTCAGAAACCCAGGGGCAGGAGAAGTTCAAGGGACAGGAGCCAAGTAGAGTCAAGCACAAACAGGCTGGGCCAGGAGGCTGGGCAGGAACAGAGTTTAGGGGTCACCTGGAATCAGACTGCAAACAATGGGACTAGGGTGGCAAAATGAGCAGGATCAAAATGGCAGAGAAAGAATGATTGCAAGCCTGAGAGTAGGGGAAGACTGAGCATGACTGAGGTTTAGCAAGCAAGATATGGGTGAGGTACCACAGCATTCAGCAGTGGCTCAGACCTGCGTGAAGCTTCCTGGAGAAATGCTTGCAGAGGCATTCACTGTCACATTCTGGGACTAGCTTTGGAGATATGCTTCCAACCAGACTATACTCCACTATAGTAGGGGATGACTGGGAGGGTGAATCTTCTCCACCACACGATAATATTGGTCAAAAGTTTGTGAAAGTTTCTGGACAATTGTTTTTTCTCTCTACTCAGGGTGTTTGGCTCTGCATTAGTCTGACTTGAGGTGGCTGAGTTGGTTGAAACAAGTTGGTTGACTTGACTTCTCCTGGAGTTAGGGATCTGGTTAAACATGACATCTTAGACTGTTGCATGCATAAGCTTCTTTGGAGCAGAAAGCGTGCAGCATCTGTATTTTCCATAAAGCTGTGGAGCCCCAAAGCTGTTTGCCATGTCCAGTAAAGCATGGCACCCATTTGCTAGCTGGTTGCCCCTCCAAGCTGGATGCCCCAGGACTACCATTTCCCTTAAGAGATGAAGTGCTTCCTTGGTTATTGCACAAATTTTGGCCCAGCAGACCTATTCCATCTTTTCCTGTGTAGATGAACGACTTCTCCAGGTCCGTGCCTCATTTTCCTTGAGCTATAGGTGAAGTTTTTCCATGAGTGTCAAATTATAGCAGAAAGGTAGCCCTCCTTTGGGAAGTTGTTTCTGATGTGGCTTCTGGAGCAAGTCCAGAGAAGTCCAAAGAAGGGCTATGAAGCTGATGAAGGGTTTAGAGCAGAAGTCTTATGAGGAGTGGCTGAGGGACCTGGGGTTGTTTCGACTGGAGAAAAGGAGGCTCAGGGGACTCCTCCTTGCTCTCCACAACTCCCTCAAAGGAGGCTGGAGCCAGGTTGGGGGTTGGTCTGTTCTCCAATGTGGCAAGCAATAGGACAGGAGGAGGAAACAGTCTCAAATTGCACCAGGGGAGGTTTAGGTTGGCTATTAGGAAAAATGTCTTCCCTGAAAGTGTTGTCAAGGCCTGGAACAGGCTGCCCAGGGAAGTGGTGGAGTCTCCATCCCTGGAGGAATTTAAAAGCTGTGTAGTTACGGTGCTGAGGGAGATGGTTTAGCGGTGGACTTGGCTGTGATGGGTTAATGGTTGAACTCAATGATCTTAAAGGTCTCTTCCAACCAAAATGATTGTATGATTCTGTCCACTGCACCTGATGCAGAGAGGTTACCTGAATAGATGTTCACAGATCTGTCTGGGTCTTGGGTCCAACTTGGGGTCTCAAATGCTTTTTGGAAGTGTGTGTTTTTCTTCACTGATAGGTAGGAATCAATGTTCCCCATCACTTCTAAATTAGATGCGAATGCTGGAGAGCATGAATATCACTCACTCTGTTATTTTACAGAGTATTTGTGTTGCAGAGAAACACTTTTTCATTGACTGTCTTTGAACCTTCTTGGCCGTTATAGGTTTGTTGAATCAATACAGAAATGGCCCAAACGAGATTTCTGTTTCCTTTTTGTGTTTATTCCATTATCTTTCTACTCTTTCCTCCTTTTATCCGATTGTGCTTTCTACTTTGTAGATTTCCCACCCCCACCTTTCTTCTTCTTTTCATTTTTTCAGTTGTCTTGTCTCTAAAGTTGTTATTTGCTGAAGTTCTTTGTTTCTTCTCCCCCGTCCTTGATTTAACTGCTTTTTATATTTCCTTTTCTTGTTCTTACCTGTCTTCATCTGTCACCTGTTTCCTCATCTTGACATTTCTCTGGTCATTCACTTTTTAGTGAACATTGTTATTAATCAACTCAATGTCCAGATCTTCTTCCAGATTTCCATAGGCTTCAGTAAGTCATCATGACTTTACATCTCCTAAAGCTGAATCTCACATGAGTTGGATGAGAAGAGACCCTTTGGTTCTGAACTCTTCCATTTTCTCAAAAGTCCGCTCTTGAACACTACCCCGAAGGATCTTTTTTTGATCCCCTCTTCTGGTCTGCCCAGTTGCCAGCCTCTACACTCCAGGGAGCAGCCAGTCAGAAATGGGAATCTGATGAGTTTTTGGAGGCAGGGATGCTGCTTGTTCCACTCTGGACATAGTGGACTATACCAGCCATTTGATGTCCACCTAACATCAACATATTCGTAAAGGAGAATGGAGAAATAATGCATGTAAAACATTAACCCAGAGGAAGAAGAGGGTGGTGGTCTTAGAGTATCTATCTGAAATTAAAGAGTCTAGAAAAGAATTATTGGAGCAAGCAGGCAGGCAAGCAGTAATGAGTTGTCAGGATGAGATGCTGGCAGCAGACAGCTTTAAAGAAACTCAGAGATGAAACTAATAAACCAGAAACTGTCAAATGATGACATTTCCTAAGGGCTCCAGGCCAGACCATGCCTGCTTACATCCTTCCTAGTGACTTCTGTAGTAAATAGGATTTGGACTAGGAAGATCTTGTTGTGTGAAAGACCTAGTATGGACCTTCTTAGGAGAGAGAGAGAGTCTGTGGGCAATATTTTGATTTTTTACACAGGGGGCATTAGATTCACTTGCTGTAGTGTAGGCATCAAAAAGACAGTTCAGCATGAGCTATTGCTGTCTCTTTGTGATTGGTGGAGAAAAGGGGATGCCGAAAACATGTCTGATGTAGGTCAGATGAAACGACATCTTCATAAGCTGATTTTTTCCAGTCAGGGCGGCTGAAAGCAATGAACACAGACCTGGTTGTCTAACTTTTGGACATCTGAAGCCAAATGAGGTGACTCTGATAACAGGAACAGCCTTATCCTGTATATCAAAGCTGTTATGAATCTCCTCTGAAAAGATATTGAGAACACGCAGCTCCTCCTAAATCAGGCTGTGGGTTCAATTGCTGTCAAATGACCATGTTTTGTTCCAATACATCAGTTCTGCAGGTTGTGACTGCTTTGCCTGCCCTTGGCTTGGATGATGCCTGTGCACCTTCAGCTTTATTTACCTGTGTCTGGGCTTTGGTTTTTCTCTGTTAATTCACTTCTGGGATCTGCCAGGTTGGGTTTCACCTTGCACAGCAGTTTGAGGTCAGTCTTTCAAGATGCAGAGCATCTCATATAAAGGAGATCCCATGGATCCAAATCCCTACAGTATTTTGGATGGAGAGGTCTCTTTTCTGCAGCCATCCACTTCCTAGCACCCACTTAATGTACAAGAATGTGCAAGAGAGTCCTTAGGGAATAGCATCCTGGGTGTCTTCTCCAAATGACAACTTTCAGGGACTTTGTATATCTTGTGAGCGCTTTTAACTGAGGTAAAAGGGTCAGAGCTTAGTTCTTCTCTCAGATGTGTATCTGAATCCGAAATAAGCCTCCTTGCTAGTGCAAATTGGCACAGGCTGCTTGACACAGAGCCACTGATGGCCTTACCTTGACTTTTTATATGGGAAGAGATAGTCTCATTTTATGTTACGTTCCTATTTGAAGACAAATTGATAGTCATTTTAATTGCTTGCTCCTTGTTAGCCTAAACACAAATTGACACAGAACACTTTGTTCAATTACCTGCAACCCTATCGCTTAAACAGAATGCTTTATGCTCTTTTAACCGTGCAATTTAGTGTCCATGTACTTGCCAGTATAAGCGAGGGGCCGCTAATTAAATGCGCATATGATATTGCTTGCTGATTATTGAAACCGTTGGAGTTGTCTTTACCTCTTGAAGTTGGTTGACACTGCCCAAAGAAGTTGTTGCTTGTTTTCACTGATTTTGGGCAAAGTCACCCAAAACACTACTTTCTTCTTCATTCCTCTGCTTCACTGCCAAGATGGTAGAAAACAAGGGTCTGTGTTCAGCTTGCGCTCTCCAGGGAGCACGCAGCAGGGTTTTCCAAAACTCAGATGTTTTGTTAGTGGAAACAACCGGCTGGCTACAGCTTGGGGCAAAGTCATGTTGCATTGAGTATTTCCTTGTTTGGCATACTTTAAAAAAAAAGGAAGAAACAAGGTGAGTCGTTTCCTTCCCTGCACTTCAAGCTGATCAGAGCTCCTGTAAGTAAGGGAGAACTGGAGCAACAAGGCTATGAGATAATGAACAATTAGCTAAAGAGTGCAATTCTTTGTGACTGATGCACATGCTGTGAAGAAAGACCTGAAATATGTATTCTCATTAATAAACAGACAGTTGAGGAATTAAAAATACCGCCCTGGAAGGTTAACATTTCCCCTTAAGTGTTTACATTCACAGAATCACAGAGTTCTGGGGGTTGGAAGGGACCTCAGGGGATCATCTCGTCCAATCCCTCTGTTAAAGCAGGGTCACCCAGAGCATATTGTCCAGGATTGTGTCCAGGCAGGTGTGGAATCTCTCCAGAGAAGGAGACTCCACAACCTCTCTGGGCAGCCTGGGACAGGGCTCTGGCACCTTCAGAGCAAAGAAGTTTCTCCTGATGTTGAGGTGGGACTTCTTGTGTTCTGGTTTGTGTCCATTGTCCCTTGTCCTGTCACTGGGCACCACTGAAAAGAGTCTAGTCCTATCCTCTTGGCCTCCACCCTTCAGATGTTGATCAGCATTGATAAGATATTCTCTCAGTTTTCTCTCCTCCAGGCTAAACAGCCCCAGGGATCTCAGGCTTTCCTTGGCTTAGAGATGCTCCAATCCCCTCAGCATCTTTGTAGCCTCTGCTGGACTCTCTCTACTAGTTCCTTGTCTCTCTTGAACTGGGGAGCCCAGAACTGCACCCAGTACTCCAGATGTGGCCTCACTAGGACAGAATAGAGGGGGAGGAGAACCTCCCTGGACTTGCTGGTCACACTGTTCTTCATGCACTGCAGGAGACCATTGGCCTTCTTGGCTACAAGAGCACATTGCTGGTTCATATGCATATCCTTGCTGCCTGGTCTGAAGTTGCGAGGTTTGATATAGTGGAAGTATAAATACATCCACTTCCAGTGAGTGATTCTGCAAATCCTATTTTGATAAGGTCTTAAATCCATTGAGATCAGAGCATAAAATTCTCTTGTACTGTCAGTGCTAGGTGAAAACAGTGCTTGCCAATTCCTTTTTTACACATATTTTTTATTTCCTCCTTCAGCATTGTAAGATACAGCAGTAAATCTTTGCTAGCTAGTAAATATATATGGTTATTAGATGTTCAGGATTTAAATGCAAATTGGGCCAAACTGAACTGTAAGTGTGTGAAGCCAAACTGACAAAAAAAACCCTTCACACTGTTCACTCCCTATCGAGGTTCGAGTTTATTACTGAATAAATGTTCATTTCCATTTTAATAATTGATGCAATCTGTCTACTAATCTTGTCTCTTTAAGACCATGATATGAATGTTCTTCAATAACTTGTTATGTGCAGGATAACAATGTTTTCTAGGGCAGAAGTAAATCCAATATAATGTTCTTCATCATAGTATTGTTTCCTACATTGTTTCCTTTGATGATTTATAGGCATTTCACCGTGCTGAACCATAAAGGGCTTGTTAATATAATGATTTAATAATATTAAACCTATTTAAAGGAACTCACTGAAAGCAATGTGAATCTGCACAAAGATGTTGCCTAAAAGTATAATGATGAAAATTCGTAGGTGTAAGTCTTTGAATTGGTGCAATACTCTGCTTTGAGTGTGGTACCAATGAACGGCTCTGGGTAGAGATCAACCTGAAATGTTCCTTCCTGCACCTACCCCCACCCACTGCAAAAAGCCCCCAGCCCTGCAATAAAAAAAGCTTTCCAGTGAACAGAAGCCTTGGTAAAGATATTTCTGTTTTTCTTCAAATATAACTAGTATTAACAGAAGATCTGAGGCTCCTCAAACTGGAAAACATTGGGTATTTGGAGAACTGAAAATCAAAGGAGAGATTTTGTTATTTTCAAGTAATGAGATAGTATGGTTCTTGTTCCTTCAGCAGAAAACGAAGGACATGAGTTTTTCTGGGTTTTACTCCAGGATATAAACCACAGTCTTCCTCAGATGTGCCCTGCTAGTTGCTTTTGTCTTGAATTTATCCATGCTGTGCATGTTGGAATATACATACTGTTCACTTCGCTTGTACTATCCATTTTTATGGTGTAGGAACTTAAGTCTTTCAGAAATGTTTGATCCTCAGACAGTCACCTCTTGGGTTTGTTGTGTTTTTTCTTTTGTTGTTGTTGTTTTCATTGCTTTAGATATCTATTCTCTGAAGACTATATCTGAGTGGAAATGCGCTCTGGAAAAATCTCTTAATGATGCAGCAAATTTTCCTCTTCCAATGGAAGTGTTCAAGGTAAAAGATACACATTTTTCCTTCAACTGCAGAACCCGCAATGAATAAATACCATGCAATGTTTAGCGGCTTATGTTAAACTTTTGCAGGAAAGGCTCTTGCTCTGGTATATTACCATGAATGGTCACAAGTGAGATGTTTGTATGAAACGCAGTTCAATGTGTGGACTTTCCATTCTCAGAACTGATTTATTGTTGTCAGGGTTTTCTAGGGGCTGGGAATGATCAGCACTGATTTTTCTGACATTATTTTTAATGTGTCTTTTTTTGTTAGACCTGTGCAAAGGCATCGTATACAACCATGAGATTGTAGGGCCTACAAATATGAAAGTTGACGTAAGCTGCACAGATTTCTGTGAGTCTTGCACCAAAATTTTCACCTGATCACAAGCCACAAGGCAGAGAAACCTCCTTCAGGGACCTATAGTGGAAGTGGGACATAATTTTGCTCCTATGTCTTTTTTTAATTATTATTTTTACTTCTAACTCTGGTTTCTAATAGTTAGAGATGTGCTTCAGCCCTGAGGCATCAGCTCAGCTTTAATTTCCCATCGAAATCTACACTACTATTAATCATGACGGCTCCAGATAATCCTGATTTCTAGCTGTGCCCGTCTAGTTTCTAATGGTTACATCCTCGCTGTGGTGTGATGACCAGTGCAGTTGTGGGTGTGAAAGGATACTCAGGGAGGTGTGTTGAAGCACAGCGGTGCCCCACTGTGTCTAGTGTCACCTCCTGCTTGGGGACCTGGTGGACCACAATGTCCTCCCCACCACTATTCCTGGCTCATCATTCCTTCACTGCCCTTAAGCAACATTGCACTGGGACATGCCAAGACACACAATTGGTGCTATTCATGTGTCGATGTGGTGCTTAGGGAGATGGTTTAGTGATGGACTTCAATCATAGAATCATAGAATACCAAGTTGGAAGGGATCTCAAGGATCATCTGGTCCAACATTTATTGGAAAAAGCATGGTCTAGATAAGCTAGCCCAGCTTCTGTCCAGCTGAAGCTTCAAAGTGTCCAGCACTGGGGACTCCACCACTTCCCTGGAGAGATTATTCCAATGCCTGATTGTTCTAATTGTGAGAACTTTTTCTCTTGCATCCAGTCAGAATCTCCCCAGGAGTAACTTGTACTCATCACCCCTCGCCTTTTCCATATCACCCCTTGTAAAAAATGGAGGATCCATTTTCTTTGTAAGCACCACTGGAACATGGTGATAAGGTCTCCCCTGAGCCTTCTTTTCTCCAGGCTGAACAGACCCAGTTCTCTCAGCCTTTCCT
>JAVSBS010025985.1:75706-105794 GCA_033124195.1 Coracias cyanogaster
AATCATCTTTATGGCCCTTCTCTGTTTCTCCAGCCTGTCTGCATCTTTTTTTTGTACAGCAGGGACCAAAACTGAACACAGTATTTCCAGATGTGGCCTGACCGGCACTGACTAGAGTGGGATGATGACTCTTTCTCTCTGCTGGTGATGCCCTTGTTAATGCACCCAACATCCCAGGGGTTTTCTTTTACTGCAGCAGCAGCATACACTATTCAGTCCTCCTGAGCCTGAATAGTCCATCAGGACCTCCAGGTCCCTTTCCACAGAGGTGCTCCTTGCTTGGGTAGATCCCAGCCTGTGCTGCACTCCTGGATTATGTTTTCCCAGGTGCAAGACCTTATGCTTGTCCTTGTTGAACTTCATAAGGTTCTTTTTAGCCCACTCTTCCAGTCTATCCAGGTCTTGCTGCAGGCTAGCTCTCCCTTCCAAAGTGTCCACTTCCCCACCCAGTTTGATATTGTCAGCAGACTTCATCCAGGTGCACTTGATACCCTCATCCAGATCTCTGAAGTTATTAAACAGCATCAGGCCCAATATTGATCTCTGGGGGACACCACTTCTCACAAGCTGCCAGTTTGAAGAAGAGCTACTGACCAGCACCCTCTGGGTGTGACCTGTCAGCCAGTTCCCACCCACCACACAGACCACTTGTCTGGACTGTAACACACCAGTTTCTCTAGGAGGAGGCTGTAGGGAAAGCCTTGGAGAAATCCGGATAGACGGTGTCCACTGCTTGTTCTGCAGCAACCAAGCATGTTACTTTGTCATGGAAGGGCTGTGTCCATCACCCACTCATGGCTTGTGAAACCCAGGGCAGGCAGTCTGCTGGTGTAAATCCATGTGATCAGTGGGGCTGCTCCTGGGAAGCATATAAAATGCTCCTGGTCAAAAATATTCGGCCTTTTATCTCCATTTCAAAGAAAATTGAAAATCATGTGGAGAAGTTGCTAGCAACTAATGGCTGGTGACATCCTCGTAGGTGGTAAAGGGTCAGATTCTGCCACCCATAATCATTTCAGGCATTTCTTTTGCTCGCCTGCAGAGCCTGGCAGGGACCAGGGGAAAGTCTCACCCCTCCAGTCGTCGTCTTGTAGCTGCTTTTATTTAACAGGCATCTTCCCTGTCAATGTGAATAAAGGGAGGAGAGAGCGGTTCATTATCCAGTGTATCACTTTGAGTCTAATACTAATTAAAAGCTTTGCCTTCACTTCTGTGGAACCTATTCTTAGAAATTATGTAAATTAATTGGAGTTTTGAAGAGGAGCATATGCCAAATCCTAAGTAATTCCCTGCTGGCTGAGGCAACTCCAGCGCTGGAACCAGAGAACGGCATCAGGATCTTTTTTGCCTTTTGTGGCTGCAAAAATCTAAGGCTGCTTTGGTAAATTTTGATGCTTCTCTTTAACAAATATACGAGCGAGATCAAAAACCCAGACCCTGACCGTTTGCAGAGAGGTATGATACAAAGGCTTTATCGCCATGAAAGCTTTTCCATCTCAAAAATGACATTTAACACGGACAAGCTTTTTACTTCCACAGCCCTTCTCCAAACAAATTCCTGCTTCAAAGAGGATTTTGACCCTCAAAAGGGAGATGTACCTGAGATCTCATGAACTCCCCTTGCTATTTCACTCTTGCTATTAATTTAATGGGGAAGATATTTACATGCTACACTGAATGGGAAGGGAGATTTGATCTGAAGGTACATAGCGCGTGGGGAAAAGGGGATATGCTTTTGAAGCAAAATAGCTTTAAATGCTATTAGCTTTTTTTTTTTCCCCCTTATCTGAGTATTTTTTCCCTTTGAAAAAGGGAAAAACAAATAAAAGAACCAAAGAAACGGATTCAAATAAAAATGAGAAGCAATCTGGCTTGGTCTTGATATATTTTGGTCTCAATCAACAAAACACTTAAAGTTGATGAAGCTACTTGCATGTTTAAAGATAAACATGATTAAGTACTTTGGCGGATCTTGGCTTGTTCTGTATTGAAGCTGGATACGAGCGTGAATTGAATCGTGGAACTTTTGATGGGAAGGTGCTGCAGTGCAAGCTTGCTTCCAGATGTACATTTTGCAAAGTTGCCTTTTCTTTACAACCTCACCCTAAGGATTAAGAGACGCTGGGTGTGGATCCTCATGCAGGAGGAGGGAGCCCTCCAATCCAGATGCTTTTTGCCTTTGGAGATTTGAAGTTTAGCGCTGGCAAGGTCTGATTTTTGCAGCCATCATCTTTTCCCAGCTGAAGCCTTTTCAGTAGTAAAGATGGCAGTTTTGATAACCTGTCTATCCAATGCAGCTCTGGTACTATGCAGCCTCTACGTATGAAGAGCCAGCTCAGACTTCTGTTGAGTGAAACTTCATCTGTGCAAAGCTGCTAGAAATGGGTCTCTTGGGGGCTTTTAGTGATAATGGAAGCAACTACCAGCAAGTGCAAGTGTGGCTGATGGTTAGACTACACTGTGGGACACTCCAACTCCTGAATGTCTTCTCCTTCCTCAGCCGTAGTTCATTGGGCTCCTGGCCATTATTGCTAAATCTTCTCAGTTTCCCCACCGGTATATACTTCTGCTGTGAGACCAAATCCATTACGATTTTTTTTTTTACTGCTTTTTGATTCTCACTGAAAAGGCTCTGTAACATTGCAGGGTGGTAGGATGAAAGCAACAATTCATTTAGCCGTGGTTGGAGCTTGTAAAATTCCTTCTCTAATGGCACCAGGAATGTAAGATCCCAAAATAGAAGTTAAGACTTCAAGTGAAGACAGTTCTTGGGGAAAAAACCGCACAATTACTTACAACTTTGGATCAATATAAAATCATTTTAGAACAAGAATACAACGTGTAGCAATGAACGCAGATGGGAATGACATTGCTAACCACTTAGTAGATAGCAAGCTTTCTGCATGTGTTTTGGAGTCGTCTCTATGTGTTTGTTAAATATAACATCATCTCTTTTTATGCTTGTGTTGGCTAATGCACAGATGGTTTAGAAATACTGGAGGACATTTTTATTGAATGAACACAAAGTCGGATCATTACTCTGGAATTAAGATGCTAACTTGTATGCCTATTAGACAGGGATCACGAGAGGTGGAGTAATTTTGTAGATGTTAAACACTAAACTGATGGCAAATCAGGCAGTTGAGCCTGGGTTGCTTCTGAGTTTCAGGACTGCATCCTGCTGCCATCCCCAAAGCTACTGTGTGCAACCCTCTGGATGTACCCCTCTGAGCACAGCCAGGTTTGGTCCCAGGTGAAAATGTTGTGATGGGCAGGTACTTGAACACAGTTGCATATTTTCCCACCAACGTGGTCTCTTGTTGGCCACGTTTTGGGTCTGAGTTCATTGTCTGGGCTTTAGTCCAGCTTTAGTCTCCTGGCTGGTGAAAAGACCTTTCCATCTTGCAGCATACAGAAACCAGTGCAGGTCCTTATTTTGGTGCCCTACAGGAGCTGGACATCCATCAGGGTCAATCAAGGCCATCCTGAGCTGTTTGCATCCATGTTGTGCTTTACCCTGAGAGATGTCTGGATGAGTCCTCACACCTCTGGATCTTTAGTTGATCTCAGATGGTAATAGCTATCAGAGGTGATAAGACTCTGCCCAGGTGAGATTTTCAAGTAGCCATTTCTTGGACAGATCCTCATTTTAGTGAGCATGATCTCCTTGTTGACCAAGTTCAAGTTAGATGCTGCTGATCAGGTGGATGCACATTGTGCTTCAGATATGATGGGCTTGGTCCTGCAGTTCTATCCTCTAAGAGTGAGGCTGTCTCCTCTCTTCCTGTGTTTGGGTTGGCATGAAAAGAACATAGGACCAGGAGTGCCCAGTTGGAGCTGGGGGTCAGATGGTAATCAGCTAAGTGACAAAGTCCACGTGGACACATTTCAAATGTATTGGCCCATCCTTTGTAGACAGCACTGGCATACCATATGTTCCTCTTCCCCATCTCTTCCTACAGGACCATGCTGATTTGCGAAATCACTTCTTCACTGTGGGGATGAAGCTGGAGGCGGTGAATATGAGGGAGCCGTTTCATATCTGTCCTGCATCAGTGACCAAGGTGAGCTCCCAGAAGGGAGGGTTGAAAAGAGCTTGATTAGGAACCTCTTACTGATTTCTGCCACAATTAGGAAAACTCAAGAGTGGCTCTTAATTGGCTGGAGAACACATTAAGAAACATGTTTAAAGTCCATGGATGTTCCTAATTAATGAATTGTTTCTTTCCCACAAGCTTCACCAGTTGACTATATACACTTGGATCCAATGGGGATGAGCATGTGCATCGTCAGCTTCGATGCAAAAAGAAGGATCCCACTTTTATCTCTGTCTCCCCTCTATTCATATGTATTTTCCCTGCACATCTGGGAAACCCTTTGAAATGAAAACAGCTGGATGGAGGCAGCAGCTGGATATTTAATCCACACTGGCAAAGGCAGGATAGAGGAAGGCTGTGGGGTCTCCAGGATTGCCTCGGTCCCTGCTCAGCTGTGGGCACACTGGGTGACCCTGAACCCCAGCCCTTTCCTTTGCCTCAGCTTATCCATCTCTAAAACTCAGGCTTTGATTTGTTTACTAGAAACATGGATGAAAAGTATTAGGTGAAAGTGGGTTATTCCCCTGCCCAGGGAAGTGGTGGAGTCATCATCCCTGGAGGTGTTCAAAAAATGTGGAATGTGGCACTTCAGGATATGCTTTAGTGTTCATGGCAGTGTTGGGTTGATGATTGGACCTGATGATCTTAGAAGTCTTTTCCAACTTTAAATATTTAATGATTCTATGATTTCAGGAGTAGTTTGATTCCACAGTCTGAGTGTTTCAGCTTTCCATGTTACCTAGTGTTACAGGAAATTTAACTTCTGATTTGGTTTTCTTCTTTTTCACCCCTTAGGTTTTTAACAATCAGTATTTACAAGTGACCATTGATGACCTGAGACCTGAACCCAGCAAAATCTCAATGCTTTGCCATGCGGATTCCTTGGGGATCTTGCCAATACAGTGGTGCCTTAAAAACGGAGTCAATCTCACACCTCCCAAGGGTTTGTATTCCTTCTCAGTGATTTTCAGGCTTCCTCTGAAGGAGGTTTGCTTGTTATTATTACCTTATAAACCATGATGCCGTTCCTTGCAGAGCATCACCCTGAGTATCTCAACCCAGAGTAGCTCTCTTGAGTCACTGGGGCTGTTCTGGCTCATACCAGCCTGTGTATATCTCTGCAAATGTCTCTTACTGGTGAATTGATGTCCCTGTGCTTTGTAGACTGAAGCAGGCTGCACCAAAGCCTAGGGAAATCCTGTGAAATACATCTTAGTGATGCTTTGTGTATATAAAGAGCAAAAGGAGCTTTAAAAGTCATATCATACTAGAGGCAAACCAGGCATCTCCCTGTAGCACCCACCTTGGTACAATGCTGAGGCCAAGCAAAGCTCCTAAATCTAAATGTCTAAACAAAACTCACAGCTGCCTGCCCAGGAGCATGTAGGCATTTCTTTAGCTGTCTCAAAATTTCCCAGGCGAGGGCAAATTGCGAGCAGTGCTCAGGTCAGAGCCAGGAGAAGCAGCCTCCAACCGAGCTGTTTCCCAACTCTGTAGCAGTGCAGTTAATTACTTGCAAGCTCAGACAACCACCTGCAGTGCCCTAGCAATATTTCTTTGCTTGCAAAATGTGTTGGTTCTCTGGAATTTTAGATTTTTGAAGCTAGCTGGGATGTTGACCCTTTGCCAAAAATTGGTGTTTCTTGGGAGAAGAGCAAATGCCTCAAAAAAAAATCCCACTAAGTTTTGTGCATGCAGATTTGTCTTAATTTTGGGAAAATTACGCTGCTCACAAACCCAGGGAAGTGAAGCGTTATTCCCTACCAGATGCAGAATCCTCTTACGTATATCCAGAGTGTCTCTTCAGCGCATGTAATTTGAAATTCTCACCAAAGTCCTGGAGTCCTGTGTGTGCAGCTGCATACGGTGCATCCATGATTTCTCTGTTGCTTTTACTGAAATAAATGTGCTGTCTGGAAGCTTTAGCTCCCTCTTGCTTAAATCCAGGTGTAAAGATAATGCCTGTATAAGTGCTCACTGATAATGGCCAGAAAAGTTGCTAAAAATGAAAGTAAATGGAGTGTTTGGGGTTTTTCCCCCCAAAATTCACACATAGCTTCCTCGAGGCCAGCTAATTAACTGAAGTAGACCATAAGCCAGACATTTCTCTTTACAGGGTCATAGCCTAATAATTTCCAATCTAGGCTGGTACAAAGCCTGTAGAGGTGATGTTTTACAGGTGAAATGCATGCAAACTCTCTTTTGGATGGCAGCATTTTTAGAAGTGGCTGAAGCATCCGTCATACAGGTATTTCTCAACTTGGTCAGTAAAGCCTAAGGGGCAAGCGGGTATCTGGTGTGAAGTCTGGTGACTGGGGTCCACCAAGCTCCTGAGAAAGTGTAGGAAGTCTCCCCTCCTTTCCCTGATGAAAATGAAGTTTGCTTTCTGCTGTCAGATCAGAAATCTTGAAGGGAAGGTATTAAAAAGGCATAAGGCAAGTGGCAGATAGATGGATGCTATCTGTTGCTGTGTTTCTTATACTGGGTATGAGGGCTGCATGCCAAAACGGCATCTTAGCACCTTTGGTGTCAAAAATATTTTCCATTGGCAGAAACACTCTTTGAATCACTAATATATAATCAGACATTAGAACGATTTCTATAAAAAAACCCAAACCCCCACAAACCACCAAAAAAGAAAGCAAAGGGAACATGAAAAGCAACCAAACCCCCATTGAGGGACCCAGTCTTCTCTGAGCAGAATAATATCAGCTTTGGATAAATAAATAACCAGGGCTGATATGAGAGGGCTGCAATGCTCTGCCGCTGAGGAAGGCTGTGGTGTGAGCTGGCTGCTAATGAGCCGGTATGCAGAAGGATGAGGAAATCCCACCATTTCCACCCAAATCACTGGACAGCTCTACCTGCCCTGGGGAGTCCAGAATTGCCCCTTCTTGCACCAGGTTTGACCAACCTCCTTCTTCCCCAGCACTCAGGCATTCCCATTCTCTTAACCAAGAATGTGTTGGCCATATTTAGTGTTGCCCAAAAGGCTCTCCCTGTTGAAAGGTCCCACGGAGCAAAAGATGACAATGGATGACGTTCATTTTCCTTTTGTGAAAAGGTTTTCTTTGCTGTGTTCTGGGCTTGGGTTTTTTTGGTTAATTTATGGTTGACAAGGGGTTTTTCTGATTTTAAAATGAACTGATTTTATTTTGTTAGAACAGTCTGCCAGGCCATTCTCTTGTCTCTTTGCCTATCAGACCTTTGTTGAAGCCAAACACAGAGTAAATGAGTCATGAACAGGAGGTACAAGCATTTGCTACTAGAAATAGAGAGCAGTATTTTCCTGTACAGTGCCAAAAATGAATACCCATTTGCTGCTGCCGTATAAACATTGAACAAGAGCTGTTTATATTTATTAGAGCTGGATTTATAGACCACTTCCCTTTAGAGTAACAACCATTGTTCCTTTTTATGAGCTATTAAGAGGGGGTGGGAAACATTTCAGTAGGGCTCCTCGTTGTAAGGCTTACTAAGGAAATGCCACTTCCAAACCCTCCAGTACATTTGTATTGTTATATTTGCTTGTGATTAGACTGCTGGGCTCTTCCATGCGGAGAGTTGAGATTGCAAACACAATGAGGTTTTATGTGTTTGAGGAGCAGCAGTTGAATCATGCAAGCAAAGCTTTGGATGGGATTACTTGGGCTGAGCCTTAAAAGATATGAGTAGGTGAATACCATGTGCATCCATATGGCATTCATGGAGGTACTGGGTACATGGTACCTCCCGATGTGCTAAGGAAGGTAGCTAGTATCATGATGCCGCTTGAAAAAGCCGTATACAGGTCCAGGCTTGCTTCAAGCCAGTTTCTGAGTGCGCTTCTTATGGAGTCATCCTTGTTGGGCTGCTGAAGTGAGTTATGGCAAATTCTCTGACTGTCCTCCCATGTTTCATTCCTGGTGAAGTCTACAGCAAAAGGTCTTCCAGCAATTTCAGTGGCGCAGGGCCAAGCCAGCAGGTGGTTGTGAGGTAACAACATAGTCAAGTTTTCATACCTCACTGAAGTGTAGTCAATGTGCCTTTTCCATCCAGTCTGCCAAGATCTTGGTTAGCTTGCAATTAGGATTCAAAACCTGTCCATGAGGAATTTAAATTAGAGATGAAAGAGTGTGCAGGGTGTAGGCATTTTTTTGGGTCCCTGAAGATCACAGGCTCTGGCAGCTGGGTTGGACCTTAGGTGATTTAATGTGTGGCTGTCCTCACCGGAGCCCATCACCCTAACTTCTTCTGGAGTCAATGGAGAGTGAGAGAGACTTTTACAGGGCAATTCTGCTGCTTCTGCAGATGGATAGACAGATCACCTCTAGATCTGCCCGTTTCTCCTTTGACTCCTTAGGGAACCCAGGACGACAGGCACAGCTGTAGGCATCTCCACTGCAAACATCTGTATGCGATCAGATGAATCCCCTTCTAATGCAAAGTGATGTGCAGTTCTCCTCCTGTTTTCCATTTCATTTTATGAAGCTGAAAAGTATCTGTCAAACAAATAACTGGAGAGAAAAAAGAAGATGGACAGGAAATGGGAAGAAAATTCTGTTGCACAAATTGTTAATAAACAGTGCAAGAAGATTTTTTTTTTTGTATGAAGAATGAACATCCTCTATAAGTAATTGCCGTTTTTTACTTCCCTGTGCATGTTTATTTCTGCTTTTCCAATTATTATGCACTTTCATGCCCCACAGAGACAGGCATCTTAGCTCAAGGCTTTATCTCATTAATTTGTTCGTTGTGTATGCAATCATTAGGATTAGAAGTACATCTTATCCCAGATACTTGCATCTTAGCAGGATGCTTGGGACTTATTCTTTAAAATTTTTACCTCCTTTTTTGGATCTGTGAGCCTGATAGGTGACTCCTCTCAGTATTCCAGTCCTTTCTTGCCTACAAAAATGTCACAATTTTCATTCTTGTAAATGATTCATTCCCATCTGATCTTGAGGGTCCCTTTTTGACTATCAATGAAAAAGACATTAAGGAAAGTTCTGTGAAGTGAGGCCAGGCTGAGATGCCAGGCAGGGAGATGGAGGGAGGAATTTGGCCTTTAGGTGACTCCTGAAACTTTCCAGTGAGAGTAGTTCTGCCATAATTTTATAAAAATATCAACAGTATCATCACAGGCCCCTGGACAGGATTAACACTTGTTGGTTTCAAGCGCTGTAAAAATACAGACTAAGAGGCAGACAAAAAAAAAATAAAATCCAAAAAATCAAATAACCCCCCCCAGCTCTCTGTCCCAAGAGTTTATTACCTAACTAGCCAGGTAAGAAGAATGAATGAGCAGAGGTCTGTTTTATCTCTCTATGATGGGACAGTTTGAGAGATGCTCATATAAGTCAGTGTTGCTTCCCTTTCTTTCCTAGAATCAGAAGCGCAAGGGATCATCTAGTTGTTGAGATTTTAGTCTCGGAGCTGGGAAATCTGTGTCTATTTTCCTACTCTGCTCTAGATTTCTATACAAGCTTGGATAATATGCTGTGATGGGATTCAGCTCACGTACACTGAGCTGCTGGAAAGTCAGTCATGGAGGGTACATCCATATCCATGAAGAGAGAGAATAATTCTCTCATGCTTTGAAAGAGAGGGTGGATCAGCTTCTGACTGTGCTGGTCCTCTCCCTGTCTAGTGCTGAGGGACCCATGACGTCCAGCTCTGTAATCCCATCTTTTAGATTGCTAAAGGAAGGAGAAAGTCCATGACTAGTCCCACCTGGAAATTCGGGACAGCAGCACTTCTTGGTAGTTACAGGTTTATTAAAGCCTGGGAGATGCTCACAGAAAAGGGAAAAATAAGGAAAATAAATATGTTTCTTTACTTTTCAATGAAGACCCAGAGTTTTCAAGGCAGAATGCAGGAGATGTGTGAGGAGGGGCCGGAGAAGCATTGGAATTGAGTCTTGTGGTGGATAAACAGGCATCCAGAGGACTTGCCTGCTGATACTGCACAGTTCACTGAGGTGGGATGGGATGCTGAAACACAAATGGTCATCTGCTTGGGTACCTTTTCATGCTCGCTCTCTGGTGCGAAGTCAATGCTGATGGCACATTCTGTTTTGTCATTCTGCAGGTTATTCTGGCCAGGACTTTGACTGGGCAGACTACCAGAAGCAGTGTGGAGCGGAGGCAGCGCCTCACCTGTGCTTTAGAAACGTAAGCTCTCTTTTTGCCTTTGCTTTGCTCCTGTAGATCCGGGTGAAACAAGAGCTTGCACAGAAAAGCTGCAGCAAGGCTTTGGGAGGCTCCCCCAGATCACCATGAGTCTATCTTAGGAAGGAAGCTGCAGAAGTGTTTCAGGTCTCTGTCCCTAAAAGAGAATTCTCTTATTCTTGTCTTTATCTGATCCATTTAGATTTCCTGCTCTTCATCTCCTCTCTGATTTTGTACAGCACCAAGCACAAGAAGGATATCAACTGACCATTACAAGTAATTCATGTGCTATTAAAAATAATAAACTAGGTTTAAAAAATTGCATATCGTATGGCCCTTTTCACATTTTAGGTGTTTTCTCTGGTTCTTAGGGGGGTGCATTTAACCAAACTAAGTGCATTTAAAAGCTAAGGTGGAAACTGTTGAGCTCAGTGTGAGAAAAGTGATTGACCCGCATGGATGCTCTGGTCCTTGGGGCAGTTCATGTGCTTCCTTGATATAGCAGCAGGGATGTGATGGTGAGCAGCACGTTATTACACTGGAGGCCATCAAGATTCAGAGCTTTGGAAATAGTCTTCTGGCAGTGGCAGTCAGCATAGCTTGATCTAACAGGTATTCATCACTTGGTGAAAGGCAAGTGTAGCCTTTTCCAATATCCTGGTGTTCTTCATGGTCCCATCAACTGCTAGAAGTTGATATCCCATTAATAACTGAAAATATGGTGGTATCTAAAATGAGCGCATAAGGGTTTGCAAAATAAAGTGGTGTTGTGAATGGTGGACAAGCAGATCCCTCTGGGAGTTACAGAGCCTTTAACTGTACTCGGAACTCAGAAGACTAAGGGGCAGGGTGATCATGAAAATCAGAATGGAGACAATCTCACAAGACACCAGCTGTGTTTTTTCATGGCCTTCCTGCTATGTGGTGTCCCAAGGGCAGCCTGGCTTGGAGCAGACCTTTGATGGTGAATTGATGATTCTGAACACTTCTTGTGGATGCATTCAGAAGAGCTGTATCATCTACAGAGGTTGACTCAGGAGTCAAATCAGAGATAGGATTTTTTTTTGCCCCATTTATTGTGCCATCTTGTGCAAAACCGTCTGCCTGAGGGACTTCAAGTGGAGGGAAGCTGGACAATACTGCATCGCACCAACAGAGTGGGACAATTGTCACGTTTCTTGTCGTCTGCAGGCACCCCTCCCTTTTCTTTGTATCTCTTTTAGTTTTGTCAAGTGATGGATCTATGTTCTCAGCACTGCCAGCCTTGAGAATAGTCTCTGCGTAATATCCTCTGAAGATTAAATCACATCTAAACACTTTTTTTTTTTCTTCTTCTTTTTTAAGGAAACATTGATCAGATGAACATGTGTCTGTTATTCTTTCACTCTCGATAACACAGTTCTCTGCAGAGAGATGTAATCTTGCTGCTGTCGCTTGTGCAGCCTCCCTGGCAGGTTGCTCCATTTGTTTCATGGCTGTGAGCGGCTCTTTGATAAAAGCTGTGTTGCAAGCACATCTTCCACCTAAAGCAGCCAGACGTGGGGCTGGAAGTGGATATGCTGTAACTGTTTCCCTGGGGGGGATATTTAACAAGGAGAGGCAGTTATGAAATGGATTGACATGACCAAATGCTTAGTAAAATAAACTCCCAGCTAACTGTTTTGCCATTGATTCTGTATAAATTAGCCTCCAGTGCCGAATTGCAATGAAAGGAACCCGTGTGATGATAAATGACATTTCCTTGTTAGGCAACATAAAAGGCATTTAAACAAACTCATCCTGCTTTTTCTGCAATCCTGGCCATTGGCAGCTTTTACAGGGTGAGGCTCATCTGTGTGCCGAGCAAGGCTTGTGACAGTTCAGGCAACATTTGAGACTTAACAGCACTTTCTTGGAAAGCTTTTTGATGAAACAAACCAGAAGTTTTTAGTCTCACAGAGAGCTCGCAGTGATTGTTCAAGGTGAAGCGCCCATGGTGCTCGGTGCTGTACAAATAGCAGAAGGGTTGAATTTGAGTCTGGCTCTCAGCTGCTGGATGAGAGATTGGTGTCACTTTGAGTCAGTGACAACTATTACCCTTCCTAATTGTTATTAGCCAAAATCTCAGCCAAGAGTGGGAACATTTTTGGGCTGTTCTGTACAAACAGAGAGATTCAAGCACACAGAGCTGATGGCCTGCAGGACAGATAGGACAGGGGAGGAAAATGAAAGGAAAGCATGGCATGGCCACAGATATTGCATTGGTGTGTTTTCAGGGATAGTGGTGGTGGGGATATGGGGAAGGAACTGATGATGTTAAGTGAAGGGAGAGAGGACACTGGAAGAGACACAGGATAAGGGTGAAAGTAGGTGAAAAGTAGCTTGAGGCTTGGCTTGGGGGAAGGTTTTGAGAGGGTTGTATGGTCTTGACATCCCTCTGCACTTGGGATCACCTGCAATGGCTAAAAACAGGAGCTATGGTTTGTTATGTTAGGACTGAGCCATCCTGGCTCTGGCAGGAGCAGGAGGGACTGGTCAGCAGTCATGTATGACCAATAGTAATCCGATAGACCCCTTAAAGGACAAGGGGTAATGGCTTCAAACTGAAAGAGGGTAAATTTAGATTAGGTGTAAGGAAGAAGTTCTTTTCTATGAGGGTGGTAAGTCACTGGAACAGGTTGCCCAGGGAAGTTTTGTATGCTCCATCATTGGATGTGTTCAAGACCAGGATGGGTCCTTGCACAGTCTGGTCTGTTGGGAGGTGTCCCTGCCCATGGCAGGGGCTTGGAACTAGATGATCTTTAAGGTCTCTTCCAACCCAAACCATTCTGTGATTCTATGATTTTATGATTTTGGGGGATCACTGCCCTAATATCTAGCCTGGCTTGACTTCACTGGAGAAGAGTGAGAGGACAGTGAGGCCTCAGATAATCTGTGAAAGACCTGTTTCTTTGGTGTTGTATTTAAGTGTGCAGAAGTACTGCTATAGCAGTAAACACAACCAGCTCCATCTACACCCACCTGCAACCAATGAACTTACCTGAAGTCTACAGAGGAGGACTTTGTACATTGAGCTTAAAATACTCCATGAAGAAAAACATACTTGAATAAGTCACCCGAATTTCTTCAGCCTCTGTCAGCTTGGGCAACTAAATATATGAAGAAATTTCTCTGCTCTCAGGCAAGATGTGTTGTTTTCTTTACAAGGTTTATTCTAGCAAGGTGAGAGATGCTCAAGTGCAGCAGATCTGGGAACCCTCTGTGTAGTGTCTTGTTACCAACAGTGGCCAGCAAATATATCGCTAGCAAGCATTCAATTATATTTGGAACTGGTGTGTGGAGTAACCTCTTCCGAGTCTCTCTATTTTGAATCTGGATGCTTTTGTCTTCTTCAGTGTATCCAGCACTTCCAGTGAAAAGAAAACCATACTAAATTTATGCTTCACAGTGGACAGCCTAATTAAGGTCATGCAGTGCTGTAGTGCTGTGCTTCAGTGTTGATCCTTGACTCTTTCAGACATCCTTCAGCCGTGGCTTTACTAAGAACATGAAGCTGGAGGCAGTGAACCCCAGGAACCCTGCAGAGATATGTGTTGCTTCTATCACCTCAGTTAAAGGACGATTAATGTGGCTTCACCTTGAAGGTATGTGCTGTAAAGACTTCTAAGGCTTCTTGAGTTTGTGTAATTCACTCAAACACTCTCTTAATTTTGTACTTCATCTTCTGCACGATACTGCTTTTTCCAACCTTTCCTTTTTATACACATTGGCCAATAATATATTACTAAGAATTATCTTCCCCTGCTCTCTCTATGAGAGAGTAACAAGACCTTCCACCCTCCCATCCCTGCGGATGCTATCAGCATGATCTCCATTGATGATAGAAACCTCCTCACTGCCATCGTGATGGACCTCCATCCTGCGAATGGATGTTTGCGTCATTTGTGCAGCTGAGAATTCCACTGTGTTTTCCAACAGGCTCTCATGGGCCATCCTGTCCCCCTGCAACCTCCTTCTTCCCTTCCTCCCCCCACTTCCCAGCCCTTTTTCTTTGCCTAGGTCTATAAAACTTCTGCAATATATGCTGCTTCTCGCTATGGCCATCACAAACATCCCTCCTCACTGTGACTGTATAATTGACTTTGTTGATCTAAGAGAGCTCTTGCAGGCAGTAACTCTCTATTATAGAGATTTTAGAAAGCCATCATCCCATGGAGAGAGAACATCTCCAGTTGTACAAGCAGTGTTAGAAGAGTGCAGAAAAACTAGCAGAGCACAATACTGTATCAAAACTTCCATTTCAGCCTTTCTTGAAACGAGAAACAGTTGAGCTCATTTTTAATGTGGTTTTGCTCTTGAGACTTTATTTCTCAATTTATCTGGGAAAGGACTTCTTAAGTAAGTGTCATTTAGAACAACACAAGGATTCTTCTTATTATTGCTTTTAAAACATGGTTATTTGTAAAGTCACCAAGAGCAGAAAGCCATGCTCATTTAAGTTGTTGTAGTATGCATCATTGTCACAACATAGTTCATTTTTACCCGTCAAGGTGACACACTGTTGTTTGAAGCTACTGGCTTCATCTATAATGAATATAAGAGCTTCAGCTTCCCTCTGAAATCAGTAGTAATTGGGTCAGTAGCAACTGCTAATGTTAATACGCTGCTTTGTCTTCTTCTGGAGAACCATGTAAATATCAAAGGCACTTCTGGTGGCTCATAGTCCTACTCATCACCAACCACTGTAAGATCTGCGCCTCTGCCTCTTGATGAGTGCATAAGGCAGATGTACCATCCCTTGTGCTGTCAGCCCTGACACAGTCAAAAATCAGCATCTTGCTGGAACCGTCCCATTTGCAAAATCAAATGCATTTGGTTAAGCTACCATGATGGTTCAAGGAGATGATGAGAGTTGCAAAGTTGTCCTTCAGAGAGCAGAATCAAAAGGAAACAGAGCAAGTCTTTCCTTTACTCAACTCGGTGACACCTGCTTGGTCCAAGGGAGCTCTGTAGCAGGTGGTGGGAGGGAGGAAAGGAGTCACCCATGTCTTCTCTGATGGCCCATGGGGTCAGGATGGTGGCTTATGAGTAATTTTCCTGAAGTGCATTAAAGCTGGACTGCTGTCAAGATTGTTTCTGCAAAAGCAGTGTGAACCCTCATTCTCAGAGATCAATGCAAGCTTCTTTTGGCCCTTTTGGGCTGAAACAGCTAGGAAAGGGTTAATGGGAGAACAAACCATAGTTGAGTACATGACTTCCAGAAAGAGCAGAGAAACAGGGTTCTCAACAAGAGCTTCTTCCAGAGATACCATGTGAGATGAAGTCTCAAGCCTGATCTGCACAAAAAGTCACCTTCCCTCCTCTGCAAGATGACAGAATGGTAGTGATTGGAAGGGACCTCTGGAGATCACCTAGACCAACCCCCTGCTAAAGCAGAGTCACCCAGAGCAGGTTGTACAGGAACATGTCCGGGCGGGTTTTGAAAGTCTCCAGAGAAGGAGACTCCACAACCTCTCTGGGCAGCCTGTTCCAGGGCTCTGTCCCTCTCACGGGAAAGTTTTTCCTTACATTTAGGCGGAAAAGATCCTCAGCTCTTCATATTTCGGTGCTGGAAGACAGCAGAAGCCAGATTGATAGTAACTGTATTGCTTCATCATCACCTGGCAAATCACCTTCAGCATCATGCTCCATTGATTATAATAGCCCAAGAGGTATTTCCTTACGTGACAATGTGCAATGCAATTTATATGAAAGGAAAGGTCTCTAATCAAAGCACTTAAAGTTAGTAAAAACATTGTCAAGTAACCCAAAGTACCTCATCTGTGCTGGCAGGTTCCTCTAAAACATAAGAAAGGCAGATGTTCTGTGGTGTCTAGCTCTGCAAAAGTAACTTTACACATAGCATTATTCATGATAAATCTCATTCTTAGAGGTTTATAACAGTTACTACCCAAAGAGACATTCCTGCTGACCTAAGGCTTGGCAGGCCAAATCATTTGTGCAAGTCTCATGATTTGGGCTATGATCTGAGGAGAGCAGAGCTACAGGCATGTGCCAGAATGCAGCAGAGGAGAAACCTGATCTAGTAGGAGGTGTCCCTGCCCATGGGAGGGGGGCTGGAACTAGATGGTCTTTAAAGTCTCCTTCAACCCAAACCATTCTGTGATTCTTTGTAGGAGAGCTGGGTTGTCATACTTCTCCATCCCCAACATAAAGGTGTCACCACAGTTAGTTTGTGTCCTCTGTGATTATCTCCAGAGTACAGAGCAGGTACGACTTTGCTTTCGGTAGAGCTGTGTGCAGTGGCAGGTTTTTGTTTTTTTCATCTAATTCATGGCCTTCTAACCTGAGGTAGCTGAAGCTCATCTGCAGCCTGGTCTGGACGTGGGGCAAATATTTTTGTTAAAGAGCTGGAATCAGTGCTTATTCAATTTCAATTCTCTCTAAGGCTGTTGTCAAATTTACACTCATCTGGGCAAGGAGTCTGGCCCATTTTGGCAACTCCCCCTCTTAAATGGCCATGTGGATTTTATGGGGTTTGGGAATACTTATTTTTCCTTTGTCGCCAAAGGTGTAATACTTCCAATGACTCAGTGGTCATTAAACTTTTGCCCATTACAGTGAATAGGAAGTGCTGTTTCTTGAGTCTTTAAGTCAACTAATCCTCCAAGACCATGGATAGAGGCAGGGTGAGGGCCACACACTCCCACCTTGCTCCCCTCCCTCACCTCTTTCTCCCTTTTTCTCTTTTTAATTTCTTAAAGGATGTTTTTTACAGCTTGTCATAAAGAAACCCTGGGTGCGTCTCCTTGCCTTTTGAGTTCTGATGTAGAGACGCTTTACGCTTGTTTTATATCTCAATACCAGGGATAGAATGATCTGCAGTAAAAGGAAAAGATGCAAAAGACTGCAAGAATAAAAAGAAATCTTTGCTGCTGTTGAAATACGTGACTACAGTATGCACAGCATTACGCTAAAACTAGGCATTAAAACAAAACACAAAACCTGGCTTGGAGAGCTGTAAAATAAATGTGGCCTGAACTGTGGCTCTTTTTTTTTTTTTTTTTTTAACTCCATTAATACACTATTGTTTCTAACTGATTATTTATACTCTGGTAGCAGCAAGACTCCCCAACTGCCATGGGAGCCCATCGCTGAAGACCTCGGGTCCCACCATTTATCACAGGCACGGCTGAAGCTTTCATTGTTGCCCTCCCAGTTTCGCTGTTTGACAGCCCAAACTGCAGCCATAAAACAGGATGCAGTAGTTAAGCAGCGTCGAGTTAGACATGAGGGAACATTGCTTAATAAATCACGCTTTGTACAGTAGCAAAAGTCTGTAAACTTCAGGGCGAGCATTTAATGAGCAGCAGTATAGTTCCCCCGTGGTGGAAGAGAAGCAGAGGGCTGATCCGATGCTGTGCGCATCCCATCACTTTCTGCTACTTTATTACTCATCATCTGCATTGTTAATTTTTACTGGTTCATTTTAGATTTTAAAGCTGAAGCTTTCTGGTGTGAATTTGTACAAGCAATAATGTACGCTCTCTGCACAGCCTAGGAATTTGAGGAAAACCCTTTTATTAATCACTTCTCCAGGGAGGTTTTCCATAATTTTCCCTTAGAGAGTTTTCTAGAGTTGCTGCTCTATTCTGCCTATCCTACAAGATGGAAGGGTAGGAGGAGATGGAAGTTTTCCATTTCCAATCTCCCCATTCTCTTCTTTTCCATTTAACCTCTCAAGTCCCATGGACATTTCTTAGTCTGAGAAGATGGCAGCATAAAATGCAGCAAATGATACTAATGAGTCTCAAACAAGCTATTTTCCAGTTTTATGAGTCAGGCCAAACAAAGCAGTAAGATATCAGAAGTGGAAGGCAAGGTTCTCAATTGCCAGAGAGGAGAAGCAGTGCCCGGGAGAACGGAATCGCTATGAATATGCCTTAAAAGAGGAGTAGTGGTATTGCAGGAGAACAGATATTAGGATGCTTCCTTGCTTGTCAAGGCAACTGCAGCTGTGATCTTGAAAAACAAAATTTTGTGTCACATCTATTACTGTTTGCAAGCAGGAAAGTATGTTTGATCTGTTGGGTTAGAATAACACCATAAAACAGTTACAGTAATGGATAATAGTGGATTTCCCCAGATCCGGTGAGATTTCCTTGAGGACTGTGTTGATCTCTTGCTCTATCTGGGGCTTGATCCATGGCGTGTTCACTTCATGCCTGTCTTGCCAGTGACTTCAGCAGTTCTCACATCAGTTCCTTGGCTGGATTTGTGGTGCCAGGCAAAAATGTTTTGCTCACTGAAGAGTGCAGCTTTCATCAGGTTCAAATTGACCGTGACCTCTTGGTGTTTCCTCATGGAGGGAAATGGTTTTGGAGGGAATGCCAGCTGCTCATATGAACAGGTTGTGTCCTGTATCGCATTCCATCCTCTTCCCTTCCCCATATACCAGTGAAACAGAGACTGTATCTTCAATGTATGATCCATGAACATGATGCAAGGCTCAGAGGAATACCATGAAGACTTTTATAAATGTATGCAGACGTCATGGTTTCATTGTTTTAATTATTTCCTCCAGCAGTGTGAGCGAGCACCAGCACCTATTTTCCTGATTCCTTTGGGTTTTCATATATCAACAAAGTGCAGCAAGTTTATTACTAGAGACAAGATTGATCCAAGCGCTGCATCTCAGCCTCAATGCCATGCCCATCACTAAGTTCAATTACTGTTTCAATTACACTGCAAGCCCTTGATGAGCATTCATTAGGAGGAAGTTCCCCGTAGTCATCTAGCTGTGCACAGTCAAACACTGCTGCATTAAGCAGGAGGCAAAGATGCTGTAACAGATGCAAAGGCGAGGATGGTGCAGGGGAAGCTGCTGATCCTTTAGCCTCTTGTTAGGGGATCATCTCATGCTGGTGCTGGAGCTACAGGTCCTGGTTTGGAAATGGCAGAAGGGGTTGTAGATGCTGGCCAGGCTATGCCAGCACAGATGGACTTGGAGTAATTAAATGATGTCCTGACTCAGGACCCAGAGTTGTTTTCAGAATAACTCAAAGCCAGCAGGAATACTTGCATTTGCTGCAATGGGCTTTGAGTGCAACCCACATAAATCAAGCCAGAAGAGCGTCTTCTAAAGGCGGCATAATAACCAAGACTGGAAGAGATTTGCTTTAAGCAGAGATTTTCTTCGGTGGGGTTTTGGAGTCAGCGTTATTCCTGAGATCTTATTGCATCTGTCCCACTTGGGGGTTTTGTACTGTCTCTCCCCTGTTGGGTGATCAGCTCATACTTCATGCGCAGTGAGGAGCCCTACAAGAGTTCACGGCACCTCTGGACAGAAGAGTGGCCATCTCCCACCTTAAAAAATTCAGGGGGGACATTGAGGCATAAGGGCTTATCACATTAGCTACCATTCTATTAAAGCGCATATATATATATATAGATATAGATATATATATGTACTCTCCTACCATTAAGAGGAAGCACCCAACAAGTTCTGCTAATTCACTTGAGCAACTCTACGAAAAATCCAAGGGTCAGTCAGGCCATCTTGTTGGGGAAAGTCATGCGTGTTTAAGCTTGCTGGGTCTTAGCTGCTTCAGTGCACATCCTTAGTGCACTCTTAATGGGGATTTTCTCTGGAACCACATTGCACTATAAGTGCAACAGCCCTATCCTTGCTGTCTGTGCAAAATTGAAGATGAAATGATGCCTGATTTTGATGCAGGGGAGCAGATTTATTTTTACGTGGTCTATCATTTTGCTTCCCTTGGTTCATGACGAATGCTCGAATGGCTTTGAGCTTGGTATTCCCGTGTCTAAATTACATGACAAATTTGTGTTTATAGGTTTACAGATGCCCTCTCCAGAGTACATAGTTGATGTAGAGTCTATGGACATTTTCCCCGTTGGCTGGTGTGAAGCGAATGCTTATAACCTAACTCCACCACACAAAGCTGTTTGTAAGTACATGGAAAACTCAAGCAGCACAGATATTGCATTGATGGATTTATCAGGGAGTTTGTCTTACATCCATAACCCAAATTTTGAAACTACCAACTTAACTAACAGACTAGTAACCGAACTCTAAGTCTACTGTAATAAATAGTAACAAATCTGATTAGTGACCAGCCTCTGCAGCACTGGCATTATGCAATTTGTCTGTGTGATCAATTCCTCTAAAAATGGGACTGTTTGCACTGGGCGAGGCTGTTCTGCAGTTTGGGATTGCACAGTATGGCTTGTGGGTTTGCAATGGGGTTGCTGGAGTGAAACCAAGTTTCTTTACGCTGAGCCAAGTTCACTTGGGCAGCTGAGTAAATTAGGGACATGGGACCTCAAATTGAACACCAAAACCCAAACATAAAATATAGTGTGCAATGGACGTAAAGAGGTCATCTAGGTGCTCCCTTTCCCTCTCTCTCAGAATTTAGATTTCTCCATCTGAATTGAGAAATATTTGCTGTCCTCCTGTGATGGAGTTTCTGCCCCTTCCCAGGCTATCTGTCCCATTCTTTCACTGCCCTTACCAGCTCAGAGAATTCCCTAGTGTTTCTTTTAAATATCTCCTGGCACAATTAAGCCCATAGTGTTTTGTCCTGCCTCCAGTGTGTATTAAGACAAATTTCTTTCTTTTCTATTTGCATTTGAAGGCAGTTCATGAGTGCTTCGTAGCGTGGTGTTTGTCTCCTGTTCCTCGCAGAAACTATCCAACCCCGATCTCAAGCCACCAGATGAAAAATTAGCCTCTCTGTTTATATTAATTAACATCTGAAAAGCAAATTTTAAAATGTGTCAAGCCTTTTGAAGAGTTAAATATGCTTAAGTTAAAAATTAAGCAGCCGGGGCCTAATTTGGGAGAATACTGCTATGGCAACATTATGCAGCTTTATTGCAATTTATAGCTAGGGATAAATTATGCTGGGGGTAATCGTGCTTATGAAATGTAATCTTATCCATATGTGTTTTCTGCATGGAAAAATATTTGTGGTTTTATTTTAATTTTTTATACTGATCCCATAAAACACAATATTAGCATTCCAGAGGAAAGATTAAATGTATTATTACGTCTTTAAAGTAGGTTTTAATGATGTAGTGACTTACTTAAAAAATACCAAGGAAAGATGGCGAGAGTAATTAAGTACCATTTCATTGTGTTAGAAGTCGTTTTATAGTCAGTGGATTTATACAGCTTTTTTTATGCGCTGTGGGTATACTTTATAGGACAGAAGAGTAGAAAACTATGTTTTTCTTGCTTTGTTTTTGCAGTGCGAAGGAAGAGAAGAATTGCAGTTGTACAACCAGAAAAGCAGTAAGTTTTTTGTTTGTTTGTTTAAGGTGATATTTTTTAGAGACACCCATCAGGTCTTTCAGCAGCTAAATGGCTTTGCTAACTACTGCTCAGATACAGCAGCAAAGTGGACAAGAGGATTCTTTTAAATCTAAAATATTTGTGAGCATATTAGACAGTATTTGTAATAGAAGTTTTTTAGTAGTTGGGACTGCACAGTCAGTGTCTGATGGCCAGTAAGAAATACTTATGGAAGACGGACATGTACCAGGAGGGCATTTCCCTGTCTAGCCCTTGCAGGTTCTGGAAACTGGAATTTAAGTGTGGATATTTGCAGCCTGAAGGGCTAAAGCTCACAGACCAGAGTATATTTTTGGAGGAGGTGTGGATCTGGCTCCTTCTTCTGCAATGTGTTGGCCCTGGGATGTGATAAACTGTGGAAGTGGGGTTGCATTTGAGGTATCTCCATTTCTTGGTTCAGGCAGATGCTAGGGTATCTCTCGATCCAGCCTGAAGGCTGGCTCTGACCCTTTGCCCTCTCTGACACTATTAAATACACTGAATTGCTGTTTAACAGGTTACCATCCACAGTGCCTGTTGAGAAGATACCTCATGACCTCTGCCCGGTTCCTCAGCCAGACACAACAGGTAAGGCTGCTTGGCACCAGCAGAATCCTTATTTCAAGGACATGTTGCCTCTGTAGAGGGGGATGACCCCAAAAAGGGAATGGGCGTGTCATATGGGTTGGGAGATGGGACCGCATCCTCAGGAGGTATGAGGTGGTATGGACCCACCGGCAGTGCGAGGAGTCTCTGATGTGCAGCACGTGAGAGTCTGCTCCTCTGCATACAAATATTGCGTTTTGCTGCGGTTATCGGGGTTCCCCTGCAGCTTCCCCGTTCCAGCTAATGATGTTAGGGCCAGGCTAATGAAGCTCTGGTGAAGATGAATGTGACTTTTTGATTGGCATCAATGAAATTGCTTGCACCAGGACTTGATGAGTCCCCGTGTCGGCATCAAACTGTGTGGCATGGCTTCTACTTCTGGTAAAGGCAAATTTTTCTCCCCTTTAGCTGTGGTAGGAGACTCTGATAGTACAATATTCATCCAGTTAATTGTGTAGATTCAGCAGGAGGGGCAGAACTTAATCCGTTTTATTTCAGTAGACTGTAGGACATTCATTCGTATCTGAGCCAACATCCCAGGGACCCATTCCAATGAAAAGCGGAGAAACAGGCTTTTTTTGGGTATGATAACCAAGAAGTGGACAACCAGTTGGATGGCACATGAACCACATCTAGAAGTACCCAATTCTCTCCACGGGCTATGTAGGAGTCCAGAGTAATTATCCCACACAAAGAAAACTGCTCTGTAGACCCATGGTGGGTCAGGGGAATGGCATCCCAGTGCTTGCTGGGTTGGACAGTAGCTGAAGAGGGGTTTCTAGAGCTCTCTACCTCATTTTTCTCCCTGAGATGATCCCTTGTCTGTGAGAGGCAGCTAATACATTCCCTTTCTGGCAAGTTGTAGCTGAGTCTCTGGTGTCCATCTACAATAGGAGTTATGAAAGAGCCTGGGGTCATGTTATGAATGAAATCCTTTCCCAATTCTCCTTTTGGTAGGGTGTGCAGCTAAATCAGTTGTCATTAAAAACCCTTACTTTTCCCATGTTGGATAGATAAGAGTAGCAGAGGCATCTCTACCTTCTCAGGGAAGGCTTTTTCTCCTTCCTTTACTCAACTCCCTTCCTTCACACATCTAGGAGGAAGAATAAGGGCCCTTAATTTGTTGTACTAAAGTGCTACACGCACATCAATGCTACTTTCTCCTTGCAGGCACCATCAATGGGAGATACTGCTGCCCCCAGCTCTACATCAACCACCGCTGCTTCTCAGGTCCATATTTAAACAAAGGCAGAATAGCAGAGCTACCTCAGTCTGTCGGGCCTGGCAAGTGCGTGCTGGTCCTCAAAGAGGTACGGCTCAGCTATCTTTTGTGGGGATTTCAGGGGAAGACATGGGGCATGGGTTGCCAGGCCTGCAATTGGAAAAGGATGCACTTAAAATTGTCCTGGAGCTCTGTAGTGGTTTCCCTAAGTCAAAACTGCAATCTGGGAAGAGAGGGTAGGTATACGCATTGCAAGTTTTGATGGGAGAGGTGACATTTTTTAAATGTGGGGAATTCTGTTGGTTGGAAGCAAGTTTCGTCTGACTGTGTGCAAGACTACTCATATTCTGACTGGAGCTGTCCCCAGAGAGGACCTCTGTGGCTGTTGCCATCAACCTGTTTCACAGCATCCACAATGTTGTTGGGCCAGCAGACAAAGTTTGGGTGACACCTTTGTATTTGTGGCCATGGTCTGCTGTGGCCTAAACCATCGAGATCCAAAGTGACCAGGGCAGAAAGCCAAGAGGAGGTGTGTGCGATGTGCTGGGTGGAAGCTGTGGTGTGCCCAGCTCTTGCTGAATGTGGATGTGTTAATCCCACACAGCAGGGATGAAAGAGCACCACCTTCTCTTCACTTCATCCTGACCAAATCGGTGCTTGCTTTGGGCCAAATCCAGAGTGTTGAGTACTTACTGGTGACCTCAGAGAAAAGGTTGCTTGAAAAAATGCACAGATATTTTCCACAAAGATTACAGTCTATATACAGATGAAAGTTGACTGCAGGTGGCAGAGGACAGCAAGATGGTGGTGTTGGATAAGCAGGGGGTCATTGGTGCCTCGGGCAGCATTTCAGGTTGACTTGGTCTTCTAGAAATCCAGATCTTCCAGCTTTCAGGTCAGTACCTATATGAACCTCACTTGATGTGGATGTAGGGGCATATCTGAGTTCCTTCTGCCCTTGGTGGAAAAACATTGGAACTTCTAGATGCCTGTTTATCTGATGTATTTGCAAGACCCTTAGTGGCCAGCTCAGGCATTTCAGTTGTCTGATGAATCCCAGCCCTTAGCAGAAACACCTGAAAGATGAGATTCCTCCCAGATCATCCACCACTTCTGAAGACACCTCTGTACCGTACTGTAGACTGACTCTTGTGTCCCCATTCACTTCCCCATCACCTACATGCACTGCTTTATGCACAGCAACAGTACTGCTGGTTGTCTCACATGCAGCTGAAGAGCTGGGCCATGAAGAGAGCCCAGTAACCCAGCTGCCTGTGCAGGTGGGACGCTTGGGTCTCAAAGAAGCAAGTGAAAAATATCCCTCAGCAGAAAGGAGGATAAAGTGCTCGCAGAGCAAAAGTTGACAGCTGCCAAATTTGAAAGCAAGTCCATAGCGGTTCGCTGATGGGGAGCGTTAGCAATCTGCTGCTACTTGAAAAACAGGCAATGAAAAAGCAACGTGGGGGAAACATGAGTCGTGCACAGTCCATATGTATGCTAATGTTTCTTCCTCCTTTCCTCCTGGAATATGGATTTTGAAAACATAATCAGTGCAAAGCTTCTGCCAGGTCCAGTATCTTAGGGTTTTGTTGCACAGACTAACACCAGCTTCTCCAAATTCCTCAAGAATAGGACCAATTATCAGCTGTGGGAACCAACCTGAGTTTCCTACAGAAAGCCTATTTTCTCTTCCTCTGCCTCCATATAGAATTGCTTGCTGAAGGAGCAAATAGCCGTGTCAGTGAGGCGTGGGTGTCTTGCTTTTTTTTTTCATCATGCTTGACATAGATCTGTTGGAGCAGGTCCAGAGGAGGGCCACGAAGATGATCCAAGGGCTGAAACACCTCTCCTATGAAGACAGGTTGAGAGAGTTGGGGTTGTTCAGCCTGGAGAAGAGAAGGCTCCAGGGAGACCTTATTACAGCCTTTCACTATCTGATGGGGGCCTACAAGAAAGCTGGGGAGGGACATTTTGCGAAGGTTTGTAGTGATGGGATGAGGGGTCATGGCTTCAGACTGGAAGAGGTTAGATTTACATTAGAAATTAGGAAGAAGTTTTTCACTATGGAGGCGATGAGACGCTGAAACAGATTGCTCAGGGGGGTTGTAGATGCCCCACATTGGAGCTGTTCAAGGCCAGGTTGGATGGGGATTTGAGCAACCTGATCTGGTGGGAGGTGTCCCTGCCATGGCAGGGGGGTTGGAACTAGATGATCTTTAAGGTCCCTTCTAACCCAAACCATTCCATGATTCTGTGATTTTGGAAACCTGAAGAACTTCCCAAGGAGCAGAAGAATAGTAGTGGCCCAACACTGGTCAGTGTTATTTTGCAGATAAATTCAAGCTCATTCTGGCCACAGGTATCAGGTCCGAATTCTGGAATGGGTAAAGAGAAGACATTCAGAGTGTTGCTGCAGGAGAAAACACATGGTTCCTATCAGTTGCTGGAAAGATAAAATAGTTGTCAACAGCTCAGAGAACCGTGGGCGGGGGGGGGGAGGATAAGGGTACCCAGCATATGGAGGAGGCAAGAAGTGGCAAAGAAGACCTCCCTGCATCAAAGTGAGAATCTGTATCAGCTGCTAGAGCACCCAAAAGGACTGCAGACCTGAGTGGTGAGAACAGTGCAGGCGGTATTTTCTCCAGCCCAAGACCACAGCCACAAGGCTTTACATAGCTGAAGAGCTCACAAGGTTTGCCATCCCCCCAAAGCCCATCTCAGTGCTGAGCTTGATACCTTTGTCCCTCTTTACACCCACTGATGATGTGGCCCCAAGAATGCAACTGCATTATAATTATTTCTCTCTCACTGTATAGGAAATTTGCAGGCTGTTGTAAATTATGCATCAGCAGAATATGTCTGGAGTAGATAAGTGAGGTATTGACTTGACTTTGGCAACACACACGGGAGGGTGGGAAAGACAACTCAAAAAAACAGCTAGGAAGGAAGAGAAGAGTCAGTAACAGTCTGGTGAGAGCTTGTTAAATCACCCTGGTCTCCAGCCATAACTCACTCCCTTTGGAGTCACTCTAGTTAAAATCTGTGCCGGTCGCCAGCCAGCTCACCATGGGCAGCAGTCTGCGAGATGGAGATGCTGCTGTCTTTGGCACTGATGGAAACTGCAGGCTGAATCCAGCTGAATAACCAGTTCCTGCCCCACTGCCCAGCCTGGATTACCTGAAGCAAGAAGAGAGTAGTTGTCCTTTCCCCATTAGCGTGAAGTGATGAGGAGACCTTGCTCTGGGTGCTGAAGGAGTAGCTCCGCATCCTCTACCTTCCTCCACACTCAACCATGAGGGTTGTATCAGAAAATGCAGCACACCTCTAAGTCACAATGCTCCTCAGGATTTTTATCCCCAAGATCTTGTCCTTCCTTACCTCCATCAGTGATACAGTGAAGCATCATCTTGGATCCAGCTCCAAAGTGGTGGTGCCCACCTGCATGCTAATAGTGAGACAGTTGTGGATCAGAACTGCTTGCTTCTGGATTAAACATGGTTAGGAGATACCCTTGTAGTGTGGATAAGGAGCATCTCCTTCCGTTTGAGTAGCATGGGCTGTTCTCGCCTGGGGTGTGGAAGAGAAGCAGCACAGACAGGTTTGCTGTTGCGCAGCATCTCTTTTCCAGCAGAACAGGCGCCTCTGCCGGGTTCTGCGCTGTTGCTGCATCCCCCTGATTTCTACCCAATTGCCTTGTCCTAGTGTTGGATTCAGAGGTTGTGAGCTCTGCAGGGAGCAAACTGTTAAGGTGCCTTGTGGTATAGCAGCCCTTGAGCAAGATTTCCCAGCAAAATCTTAAGAGCAGTTACAACTTCTTTGGCAGTATGATCAAAAATACTGATTTTAATTCTGTGTGTGTGTTTGTGTGCAAGTATCCTTGCATGCATGCAAACTTATCTTTAAAGCCTAGCTGTTCATTATTCCTGGAGCCAGCACAAGTTTCTGCTGGGCTGAGTGCTATATTGTGATTCATTTCACTCCAAGAGGCAAGTGAGGTGGTAATGCCTGTTGTTTAACATCAGCTGCAAAGCTTATCTCATTCCTGAGATACTTGTTTGGAAAAGAAGTTGAAACTTGGAGCCAAATACAGTGGAGACATCAACTATTGCCTTCCAACAACTGCATCTGGGCTGAAAAATAGTGACTTTTTAGTAGCTAAGATATTTAATAAATACTAAGTTTAAGTTAAATTAAAATAAACACACTGTCAGCTTTAGATTTAGTTCTTGGGTAAGAATGTCTAAAAACTACTTCTGAACAGTTCTTCCATCTATGCCAACAACTTACCATGGTAACGTAGTAAAACAAAATTAAGTGTCTTTTTAAGACTTCAGATGATCTATAATCCACCATATCTTAGGGAAATATGCTCTAAAGATTAATTAGCCTCATTGCTTACTGCTCTTACTGTTTTTAAGGCACTTTGCTCTTTCTCTATTTAGAAATAAAATAGACCTAAAGGTGACGTGGCTGTCCAGCTGATGCAAACAGGAGAAATCAGACAGCATTTGTGAAGGAAGGCTGTTGCACTCTGCAGCATGATTTTTTTGGAGCACAGCATGACTTCTTAGGAGAAATTTGCATAATTAAATCATAGCGCTCAGAAAATTAAGTAGCTTATACTGAGCCTGAGGTGTATGATTGAGCCGGGCTGATAGCGTTATCATTAGTGATCAGATATGGTGTTGGAATGGCAGAAACTGCTAGAGTATGGGAAGATATAAACTGCATTTCCGCAAGAGAGTTCACTAACATCCTCCTCAAGACTGCTCTGTGGACTTCAGCTCATCTGTAGTAGTTCCTCCAACTTAGATTCTGGACATCTTTGAAAAATTTTTGAAATGTCATGGATTGTCATAAGCATTTCAACTTGACTATGACAAAAGCTCACTATTAGATCCTTGATCATCTAATGAAAGAATCCCAAAGAATTCTTTTTTTTTCCCTCTTCTCTGTGTCCCACAGGCATGTCATTATTCCAAGTAAAATAAAGTAACTCTTTACTGTCCTATCTGAGGCTAGCCTGAGAGTTAGGGTCTCTCCTATTATGGAGGAGATCACAGAATTATTGAGGCTGGAATAGACTTCCAAGATCATTAAGTCCAGCCTATGACTCAACACCATGACACCAGCTAGACCATGTCACTGAGTGCTACATCCAGTCTTTCCTTAAACACCTCCAGGGATGGTGACTTCACCACCTCCCTAGGCAGATGTAGGCTCGTATCTCAGATAGAAGAGGGAAATTGAGTTTCTCCTCACAAAGATGCTGATCACAAGGCTCTTGAAGAAGAGGTGTGATGGTGTTTTGAACTGCACCTCATCAGTGATACCTCCTGAGAAAGCTTCATCCAGGGTTGGGACCATTAATGGAAAGGGGCGGAGAGATAGGAAATATGTGAATACCAAAAACCTATGATGAGAAGAAAGGTTCTCAACTGCCCAGTGGCATCAAGCACGTCTAGACACGCTCAGGAAAGGGCCTTTGTGCACTTGAAAATCTATGACATGGAAAACTTTGTAGCTGAGATGTCAGGTTCTTAAAAGGTCAGGCAGAGGCTTGTGGTGGTGCTGTGTGCTGGTGCTCGCTGATGCAACTCCAACCTTCTTGACTCTGAAAATCCAAAGTTTAGCAGTATCAAAGTAGATGCATAGCAGTGAAGGCTGGTGTTGTCTAAGCTACCCCTGCCCTCCGAGGCACCACTGGCTTCACTCAAACCATTCCTGATGAAGAGGGCTGAAAATAAACTACCAAAATCTCAGGCTAGTCACACTTCAACCAAAAGGAATTTGGTGAATCATATCAAAATTTGACTAGTCCGATATGGGTGCAGTAACTTTCCATCTCCAGAGAAAGTTGGAAACCGATCTAGGTTTATTCACTGTTTTTGCTTTAATCACAGTTATTTTTTCCACAAGAACCAGTGTTCTTGTTCCTCCCTAGTGTTTAATAGTGTGTAATATGAAGTGATAATGTTGTTAGGCGGTAACCCTGTTAACATGGTGATGGACTTCTGCGGTAGGGTAAAATGCCAAACAACTCAGTGGCTTATTTGAGATATAATACAAATAAAAGCCAAATGTTTTTTTCTTCCCTTAAAGGGAAATGATTGTTCTTACAAAATACTTTTTTTTTAAAAAAACTGTGTTTAGAAGTTTACAGAGTCCTGCTGATGACAAGCCAGCTTTGAGAAAAGTCCTGGTATTTTGGGTGTCTTTGCAGAGCTGGAGTTAATTAGGTGTCTGGGATAATGCCCAGACATGGCCACACTGTTATTTGCAGGGTTGGGTTTTCTTTTCTTGCTCATTTCCTAACTGTTCTGACAACTCACACAAACACCGTCACCCTGATAAAGGAGCAGGACAGCACTGCTTGTGGGAAATGGTCAGCAAGAGATCTCTGCTTTCTGCTCCTGGCTTTCCCACCAGCAAGCAGGGTGGGTGTAGAAGCATGCTTGAGGAGAGCTTTTCCAACAAACTCCTGCAGAGGTGTTAAATAACTCCCCGGATTTGCTGATGATAGAGGGAGTACATCTGGTGCATTGGGAATGAGCATGGGAACCACCCAGGTGCTTGGTTTTCTTGAAAATCCACCTTTGGCTTCACAGAATCACAGAATCACAGAATCGTTATGGTTGGAAAGGACCTCCAGGGTCATCAAGTCCAACCTTTCTCC
>JAVSBS010025985.1:105894-160355 GCA_033124195.1 Coracias cyanogaster
AGCACCCCCAGGTCCTTTTCTGCCAGGCAGCTCTCCAGCCACTCCTCCCCAAGCCTGTAGCGTTGCTGGGGGTTGTTCCCTACATTGGGTCTTTGTGTCTCTGTGTCAAAGGCCTGCGCCTCATCAGTTTGTACGGTGAGAGGCAGGCAAGAGAAGATGTGGGTGAACAACTGGATGGGTTCACTCAGGAGCTTTATTTTATTCTCTTGGGAATCAGTATGACCTAGTCACTAGTGTAGTGGGCTGTGTGACGAGATGGGAACCACCTGGAGAGCTGTGGGTAAAGCTGTGTTGTAGTTTCCTCCTGGGAGTGTGCTCCTGCCCTTCCTCGTAGAGTGCCCTGAGATGTACAGATGATCAGAGCTGCATAACACGTTGCAGCTATTATTAGGCATTGCTGTAGGTGACTCTAATTGAACTTTTTTGAACAATCGTTCGAGTAATGTTTCCAAGGGTTCAATGATAAATCAAGGCTTGCTTCTAGTTGGTAATCTAGCCAAGCACCTCAGACCACTGCCAGTTTATATGGTACTATGCAGCATTCTGCACTTACCTGAAAATTATTGATCCTACAAGGTTTTTTCATCAGGTTACTGACTTTAAAAAAGAAAAAACTTTTTAAAACCACCCCAAAAGCCAAACCAACAAACCAAACAAAACAGGAAAAAACCCACCCCAAACATAAACACATTGCTTTTTGCAAAATGACCTGGTCAGTTTTTCTTTTTTGATGAACAGCATTCATGGGTACTGGGGAAACTTCAGGCTAATCATCCTGAAATAATTTGCAGGGCCCCAAAGCATTAAGAGCAGGCGTTAGGTAAAGAGCTAAATTATATCAAAACCAATCCAGACTCACTGCGGGGTCATTCATGCACGTACAATGCAGAGTGTTCAAACACATGGTCTAATGCTGTTAAGAGATTTGGTTTTTTTGTATTTATCTCCTTAGGCCAAGTGTAGACTATTAAAGCTTGGATTCCCCGAGCCAATCGTCGGAGTGATTTTTATTCTCAAAGACTTTGGATTAAATGAATTGGCACATGTGCTTTGTTGTACAGAGTGGACCCACGCTGGGTTGCAGGCACACCTCCTGCAAACTCTTTTTGTGTAGGCTTCGTTAATATTCTGTTAATACAGTCAAGGCACGCAGCACTCAGATTCTTAAGCATGTTGCTGACCTCAAGTATGTGAATTTCCCCTTTAGTGTGTAACAGTACACATTACTTTGTACCTGCTTGAGCCATCAGAAGTCTTCTCATTTTTTGTTACATTGAGCCACTATGGATGCAGCAAGTGGAGTCTGCTTTGGGTGAGAGGATCTGTCTCAAAGAAAAATAACTGATCAACAGGAGATTCTTGGGGATACCTGGCAGCATTTAATGCAGTCACCATATTGGACTGATGTGTCATCTGTAATGTGTTTGACACATTGATCCAATGTGGGACCTCTTCTCATTGCGTCTAGGACTTACCTGTGCAGCCTTGGATCTAAATTGGCGCCTGTAAATTGCTCCTGCCTATGCAGCTCCTGGGATCATATTCAGTGTGGTCAAGGACTACTTTTAAACACATCAGTGTTGTTGGTTTTGTCTTTCAATAGGTCCTCAGCATGGTGATCAATGCAGCTTACAAGCCAGGGAGTGTTTTACGAGAACTGCAGCTAGTGGAAGACCCTCAGTGGAATTTCCAAGAGGAAACACTTAAAGCAAAGTAAGTCTTCAGTGTGTGCTCTTTTATTTGGGAGGCCTCAAAAATGGAACTGACTGGGGAAGAAAATAAGAAGAGAACAGAAGATTTTTTCTATTGTGAGAGTTTAACTTTTCTAATTGTCATTTTGCTTCATGGAATTATTTGACTCATTCTATAGCAACTTAAGAAATGAAATATTCACCTGAATGGTTAATTTCTATTGTTGTTCTCCAAGCAGCCATCCAGATTTTAATGAAAAATGCCACATTTGTTCGGTGAAGTCCTGAGTTTTATTATAAGCTGTTCCTATAAGCTTGGCTATTATTGAATTAACTGAATTCCTGGCTTTCTAAATGTAGGAGTATTACTGCTTTTAATATAGATCCTGTCACTCTAATGCAGAAAAACCTGGTAAGAGTGAATGACATTTAAAAAAAGTGCAAACAAAATAGCAGGGATGTATTTTTTAAGCAGGAGAGTGATTAGGACAAAATACTAACAGATCTGAGATTCAGGTCAAGATTTGAGGCCTTTCTACAATATATGCTTCAATTCTCATCTAAACAACACTTAAGCAAAGAGTGTATCTAGAAAATACTCAATTTCCCCTTCCAACTTTAACATTTACCCGTTTATGTCTTCTTTATGTAATGGGCTCTACACTTAGGATGTATTTCAACAACGCTGTCTCTCTGAAAGAGGGGAATCTGATGTAAGCTCTCTCCAGAGCCCCTCCAAAGAGCAATTCTTGCCACTTCAAGATGGATGTCAACAAACAATTCTTTGAAGACAGCTCTCTCTATTGACCGACTCGGTCACCTTGACTTTTTGAGTACTGAAGTTAAATGCAGTGAATCTCACCCTTTGTACTGAACTTCAAATAAAAGCCATTTTCTCATCGCTATTTGAAATGATTGGCTGTCAAATATGGCACCATTGATTGCTATTGTATTTGATCCTTGGCCATGCAGATGTTGCAGAAAGTTCATGTCTACTGTGGTTGAGGGAGACGATTGAGGAGCTTTTGTTCTGCATACTCAGAAACTGCTTTTCTGACAGAGGCTTGCAAATAGAAATGAAAAGCTACTAGAAAATCCTATTTTTAATTTTTTTCTTTCATCCACATGAAAAGTCAAGTTTTGTGTTTTTCAGTTGAAATTTTGTGAGTGGAAAGCTAAAAGTCATCCTTGCGCATGCAGATTTTAATTAAAAACAAGTCATGGTCCATGATCTCTTTTTTGTAGATTCCAGGCTCCCACACCTTGCACTAGCAAATATCAGATAATGCAGTCCTACAGGTATTTGGCGGTTGTGAAAATCAAGTTGTAATGCCCCATCTTAATATCTTACCCTGCAGAGAACTGAGCTTACTGGCAGATTTCCTATTAGCAGTATCCAAAATAGGACTTTCTGTGGATTTCTAGTCTGAGTGTGGGGATCCACCATGTGCAAAAGCAGCAGTGTCTAATTCTTAAGGCTGCTGCAATTCTTATTTCCAAGAGGAAAATGTTTAACTGACCATGAAGTGGAGGGATGTCTTGTTCTTGATAGTCAGCTGTGTCTACAGCCCAATCCACTGTGATCCCAGGCAGCCTGCTGACTCTGGGTGTTCTTACACCAGGAAGACCACCTCAGTTATGAGTATATGGACTGCCAGAGATTGTCACTCATCTCTGTCACATCAAGCACTTATCCTCCATCACCATTACCTAATGTACTAATCGTACTGTAATGAGCACCTCCATCTCTGTTACATTCCCCCATGATGCTTCTATCCATTCATTCCTGTGTCTTTCCTCCTCCCACCTATTTAGCAAGGCAGCCAACCTGCTGGGATAGACCTTATATCTACATAGCCTGCCAGATAAAAGTATACCACTGCTTTCCAGCAAGGATATTTTGTATTTTATGTTAGCCAGCCAGTCACAGGCTGTCTATGCATTCATGGATGATGACTGCCCCAGGAGGCAGCAACCTCAGCTCTTCAGTGAGTCAGGCAGCATCTTTTAACTGTATCAAGCCACAGAATAGATCATTCCAGGCTCAGAGCTGGGACAGCAAGTTTTGGAGTGACTTCTGAGCATAGCGATGTATTCTCATTCAGTGTGGCATTGTCCTCTGGGCTCCTGGGGTTGGACAGCACCTCATTGCTTTACCTACCTGGCTTCTGGGGCTGGAGCTGTTCACAGAGTGGTGCTCAGTGATCATACCAGCTTGCCTGTGGGTAGTTTGAGTACTTTTAAGAGTGGGTGATAGACAGTTGGCATGCCCTAAGACTGGCAAGTAACTAACAACAGGACAAGAGGTAACGGCCTCAAGTTGTGCTAGGGGAGGTTTAGATTGAATATTAGAAAGAAGTTCTTTATTGAAGGAGTGGTTAGCCATTCGAACAGGCTGCCCAGGGAAGTGGTGGAGTCACCATCCCTGAAGGTGTTAAAAAAATGAGTACATGTGGCACTTCTGGACATGGTCTAGGGGTCAGGGAGATGTTGGGATGAAGGTTGGACTTGATGATCCAAGAGAACTTTTCCAACCTGAGTGATCCTATGATTCTAGGACTTCCTTCTTTTTTCCTTCCTGAGTTTGCTTGAGTTCCTTCCACAGGAAGCATACCCGCGTTTTAAATGCATTTAGTTGTACAGAAGCAGAAAAGAAAACATGCTCATGAAATCAGATACCCTGCAATACGCAAACGGCACATGACACATTACATCAGGTATGACAGTCAGTTGCGCTCCAGAATCTTAAACAGAGACCTGTAATGAGCAAATGCCTGTCTACACCCTCTTCCTACACCAGCTCCTGGTGGTGTCTTGCTGCTAATGATGACAGCTCTACAGCCAGCTGGAGCGTCTGTGCTGTAATGTGACATGTCGTGTCACCGCCTTCCTTCTGATGTAAACTGACAACTCCTTGGATCTTGACAATGTTGTTGTTTGTTTGCGCCGTCGGCTGCAGTAGGGCAGAGCGAAGGGGAGGGAGGACGATGGTGAAGAGAAGGCTGCTTCTCCCATCGGCCCAAATGCCAGATCATGCACTGCCAGGAAGGCGTTATCTCAGTCCTAGGGCAACCTGCATTTAGTTTATTCTGCTGTCATGAGTGACCAGCACAGAATCAATTACACCAGCCTTGCAAAGAGGATAAACAATTTAGATTGTCCAAAGAGATGTGTCTGCAATATGTGATGGCAGTCACTTCTCATCAGCGCTGCTGGCTCTCCGTGAAAATAGTCAAACCTGATTTATTGGCAATGATGAGTTAGAAATGTCAGGCTTGATCCTCTGAGTTCCCATGAGGGCCAGCTGAAGCTGTAGGCGTTCAACTCTCATGGTTTTGATGCCTTAAGTTCAGTGCCTACATCTAGATTTGGCTTCCCAGTTTTACATAAAATGCTTGAGGGACTTGATGCTTTTTAAGGGTTTTCATTACTAAGGGCTGCAAGTGAAGCTGTTTGGACTTGCTGATTTTTGCAGGACTTTGAGCATAAACAGTATCAATGTGTGCAGAGAGTTATCTCCTGGGTTTTGTATGAAACCCAGTTAATCAAACTAAGAAAGATGAGTGTTCCTGGACTCCTTCATTAAACGAAATCTTGAGCGCTGCCCAAATCCAGTAGCTGAACACTAGGAATATTTACCCCCATCATGGGCACCATCGCTTATTTATGAGGGTGCATTTCAAAGAAAGTCTTTTCACTGTGGATGCTTTAGAAGACTGCCTTTCACTTGTGATAGATGATGCTGAGGTGTTTGAAATCTTCTTTGCCTCAGCCTTTGCTGGGAAAGGTTGCTCTTAGGCCTCCCTGGTCCCTAGTACTGTTTGAGGGAGCGAAGTGTTACCCACAGGAAATGGAAAAGAATCTAGAGACCCTGTAAGCAAACTGGATGTGCACAAGTGCATTGGAACTAGATGGGATGCAGCCAGCTCTGCTGGAGAGAACTGGCCAATGTCATTGCAAGGCCACTTGCTATCGTGTTTGAAAGATGATGATGATCAGGGAAGCTTCCTGATGTCTGGAAAAAGTCAAACATCACTCCCCTCCTCCAGAAGAGCAAGAAGGAGAATCCAAGTAACCACAGGCTGTCAGCCTAACGTTCCTGGGAAGGCTACTAGGGAAATCCTCCTGGAACCCATTCCAAGAACAGACAAGACTAATAGGTGACTGTCAAGAATTAGTATGGATTTATGAAGGGTGAGTTGTGCCTGATGTGATGAAATAACTGGTTTGGTGGTTGAAGGGAAAACGGTGGAAAGTTATGTTAATTTTAGCAAGGTTTCAACACTGTGTTCCATAGTGTCACTATAGCCGAGCTATGGAGATATGGAATGAACATGTGCATGATGAGTAGGAAGTTGACTGGACAACTGAACCCAAAGGGTTGCAATCAGTGATATGAAGTCCAAGTGACAGACAGTTATTAACGGTGCTCCTCAAAGGTCAGTACAAAGCTACAGCTCGTATGATCTAGTTCTTCCATATCAGCTCGAATACACTTCTTGAGGCACTGCAAGGGTGAATTAGTGTGACCAGGTGGCCTTCTGTGCCAAATAGTGGAGATAGAAGTCATTAGGACCAGTGGGATGGCTTAAACCTTTTCTGTATATATTCAGGAGGAGACTTAATGAGCCATGTCCTTAAAACTAGAACAGTTCAAGGGCCTTCTCTGAATCCTGTCTTCAATAGTACAGAATGTCCCTGCACGATGAAATAGCTTTGGAGGAAGATAGCTTCTCATGCTTGGCAGACTTTAAGCTAGTAAGACAAATTGGAAACTTGCAAAAGAATAGATAGCAAGTTTTGGTCCCCCAAAAGGAAATTGAGGCTTTTAGACACTGAGTTGTTCAAACTAGTCTCGAGGATTGTCAGAACTGTGGGCCATATCCTCATGATAAGACTTTTGAAAATGAGAATAGTCTCAATGTTTATGCTGTTTGAAGTGTCTTCACAAAGACTTTTCATGTCATCACACAATGATCCCTCACTGGAGCTCCTAGAAGAAATTTTGTTCTCATGAGCCTCTGATCTATTTTATCACCAAAGGAAGCTTCAAGAGAAGAATAATATTGCCAGCAATATCAATACCATAAAGTGCTATTAGCTTAGTGTTGTGCCTAATGGATCAGCAAAGATCCCGAGTATATTTTTCATGAAAATAGTTTCAGCCATGAGGATTTCTCCAGTTTTAGGGGTCTGAGGGCAGAGAAGGGGGGAGAGGAAAGGAAGATTTCTTTGACTTTAGCTGAAAAATCTTTTTTAGAAGAATAGCGATTTCTAAGAAAACTGAAAATATGATGCTTGACTCGGCTGTTTTCCATGTCTCCAGTGCAGCCGTGCTGTGCATGCAGGCTACTTATGGCTTATAAGTGGTTGGGAAGATAGGAATCCTTTTATGAAAACATCAATAGGTGTATCAGTAGTTGGTAATTTTTTGAGTGATGCTAATGGAAAAGGGGTTTCTAATTATATCCAAAGGAGCTCTTTCCACATGGCTATCCTAGGATAGCTCAGATTACATTTGGTGGTGTTCGTGTTAAAAATCTTTAGCATGTGGGGAATATGGAAAATATTAGTAGAACCTTGGTTATAGCTGAAAGAGGTGCTGCCAAGCCCAAAATAATGTAAAAAATTATTACTGCGGTCAGTACTAGCACCTTGGGCTATTGAGACTGGTTGCTGCAGTTGTGTTGATCTCCGTTTTGCCATCCATTCTGTTAATTACCGTGGGTGTTGCATTCAAATTAGACTGTGAAATCAGTCAGTTGTTCATTTTCCTAGTTTCAACTTTTTCTTTCACCAGGCACTTTAGTACAATGGGTCCTTTCTGGGCAGCCAAACACAATAGGAAGCACACAGTTAGAAAAAGTCAGTCATCCTTGAATAATACCCATCAGGCAGCTTCCTTAGCTTATAAGAAAGAAGATCAAGAGGCAATTTGATTACAGTGCTTTTGCAGGGAAACAAAACCAGATGCAGTCTTTTCATCCTGGCAGTGAAAGTCAGAACAAGGACAAATAAATGTAAGTCAAATCCAGACACATCCAGACATAAAATGAGGCATAGGCTCAGGAGGTGGAGGTATAAGTGCTCCCGCTACCAGGATTTGTCTGCTGTGGAGACCCTCAAGGGAAGGCTGGTGTTTTTCTGGAAGTGGTGCTTTAGTCCAACCAAAGTTGTTGGGGTTCAGGTGAAGGTAACCCAATGAAATTCTGTCACGGGAGTCAAACTTACTGACCTAATGATCTAGACCATCGTTAAACTTATTGGCTCCTGGAGAAGTAATAAGGGCAGGAGGCTTTTCAAACACATGGAAAATAAATATAAAACATTTGTAAGTAGATATGTTTAAATGCCTGTGGAATTTGTTCTTTTGCTATTAGGTATTTCCAAAGCCTCTTCAGCCAGCCTGCCTGTGCAGCTATTTCGTAGGGAAGCTGGGATAACAGTGCTCTGTACCTGAAAAGAGCACTTTTTCCATTTTACATCATCTGTCCAGGTCATTTGAATGAATCTGGAGTTGTCTCCCTGACTTGGGGTCCCGGGTCAGACACTAAATGAGGTATCAGAGCCTGGTACCTTGAAGAAATGTTCATTTAGGTTATGGAAGAGTTTTGTGTTGAGGTGATAGTTTGGATCCAGTCTTTTGCGACATGAGGATGGTTGAACTTGGCTGTTCTCCACTTTACTTTGATTAGTCTTCTATAACGCTTTATGTACCACAGTTTCAAACTCTTTTCTCATACCCCATGTTTCCAGAGAGAGCTTTTGGGAGGAACAGCAGCAAAAGGAAGTTGCTTTGTTGCAACTCAGTTAAACCCTCAGAGAGAGAATAGAGTCTGGGCACATGCTGCATGTTGTAACTTTCTGGCCGCATCTCCTTTGTTTCATGTTCTTCTTGTCTTCCCCTTCCACGTATGACTATCAACAGCTGATTTGCTGCTAGGGAACTGAGGGTCTTAACACACTTGCAAAAGCTTTGTCTAATTTTTCCTGATGACTGTATCTTTGTCTTTCATTGCCTCCCGCCCAGTAATCTTTCTTTCACTGTCTCTCCCTCTTTTTCTTTTGTGTGTGTTACTTTTCTCTCCTCTCATCACATTTGTAATGCCCTAGCACCAGGAGCTTACATGATTGTCTCGTTGTGTTGCATTCCTCAGGATGCATAAGAGATGTTTTAAAAACTTTTATCTTAGCTTGGTGCTGCTGTTTAATAAATTATGGGGTTAATTCGGTTTTCAGAGTTCACATCTACAACACATTATGGCAGGGATGTTACTGTTTCTTTCTTAGCCATTTATCACCCAGAAACACTTCATATAAAACACTGAAATAAATGTTTTAGTAGCACATGGATAACAAATTTAAGACAAACCTTCCATGGAGCAGATTTCTGACTTGTAGGAGTCAGTTTTTAGGGCCTGTTGCTGCAGTCCCATTAAACAGCTCAAGAGACTCCTAATTAGTTCTTCAGGTTTTGTATTGCCCACATCTTATAGTGGTGGAGTCATATGGTATCCCCTCAGATATTTCTACACAGTGTGTGAATTCCAGTAACTACAGTTGGCATCATGGAACTATGGGCTTGTTGTAAGCTGGAACATGATATGAGAGATGCCGTGGTAAAGATGGCAATGGAGAAGACCAAAGGTGCATTGGAGGCTTATAGAGAGTCTCCAGTGCAGCTCAAACACAAGGTGGTGACCAGAAAGCTCTACAAGGCATATAAGCTTGTCATCACAGGTCTCCAAAACTTTTTATTGGTTCATAGTAAGGGCTTGCTGTCTTGTGTAGTATCATCACCAAGCCTACTATGATTTTTTTGCATGTCTTGCTGTATCTACAGATATATCCGGTCAGCACCTGCATTCCTTCCTGAACCATGTCCACACCTCTGATTCATTTCACTCTGAAACAAGCAGAACTTTTCTACCTGCCTTCCCAAGAGAGATGCTCTCTCAAAAGTCATTAGGGAAAATATCTCCCTAACAGAGGAGAGCCTGGTCTGTGGCATCAAAGGACATGGTTTGATTGGTGACCTGGGGTCTTGTTGTGCTCTGTTCTAGATACAGAGGGAAGACATACAGGGCGACTGTTAAGATTGTGCGGACATCGGATCAGGTAGCAGATTTCTGCAGGAGAGTCTGTGCAAAGTTGGAGTGCTGCCCCAATTTGTTCAGTCCTGTCCTGGTGGCCGAAGTCTGCCCAGAGAACTGCTCCATCCATACTAAAACCAAGTACAGTGAGTATTGGCCAAAATGCTTCATGTTGCTAGCTGGGAATCAGAGCATTGGGAGACTGTGCATGAGCTAGTGATAAAGAACAGGAGGTGCGTAATACATTAGTATTTGGTAGGATTCATCTCATCTAAGAGCAGTTACTTAATCCTGACTGGACCCCTGTAAGCTCCCTTAGTATTCTGTACAGAGAAATAAGCAGCTCCAGAAAACTTTCCATCTCACTCTATCCTAATATATCTGTTTGGAAGTCATGACTTCTTGGAAGTCTTTACTTTTCTTCATATGTAAAGTTAACATAAGGAGCACACAAAAGGAACCTGCAGTGGCCAGCTGAGATTTCAATTGCTACTTCTGAGACATCTTCATTAGAAGGGATGAATCTTGGCCTACTAAGTTAAGAGTTTCTGGCGTATGCACCAGCATAGGCCAGTATCACGATGCTGAGGTGCTGGAACAAGTTTGGGGGCATTGACTCCCTCTGCTTAGGGTGTTTAATATTTAAACATGTTCCTACCGATTCAGGAAGGCTGAAGTTAGGCATGTGTTCAACACTTTTTTCTTGTCAATATTACTGATACTGTTGGCTCTTAAACAGGTCAAGAGAATGAAAGTGGGTGCTGTTCTTCTTCCACAAAGGTTGCAAGAAACTAATATGATTGATGTAAACAAATTAGCTTCTGTTTGGCACCAGAGTAGAAGGAGAAATGGGCTCAGGGAGATATTCAGATCACTGAATATGGGTTTCTGTAGAAGTTCTACACCTGAGCTAGAGTCCTGTCTCCCTCTGGTAGCAAATGGAGAGCTGGAGGAGTACAACAAGGGGAGCTCCAGCTGAGATTGTCTCATCTCTTAGCTTTGCTTAATTGCATATTGTTGGTTTAAATTCTGAACTTCTCACTCATCGCAAATAAATGTCTACACAAAAGAGCTGTAACACTCTGTCCAAGATGGTATCTTATATTTACACTGGACGTTTTTTCCAAACAATGTGTTTTAAAACTTCTCATAGAAGTGCACCTAGAGTGCGGTACTGAATCGGTAGCAAGAAGCAATCCACAGTTCCCTTCTCTTGCTGGCTAAAGTTTTTAATGGGTGTTTGCCTCATTTCTCCAGCTTATTATTATGGCAAGAGGAAAAAAATCATTAAGCCGCCAATTGGGGAAAGTAACAACATGAAAAGTGGACATGTCAAGCCAGCCAGACGCAGAAAAAGGCGGAAATCCATCTTTGTGCAGAAGAAAAGGAGGTCGTCAGCTGCCGATTTGAATGCTGCAGGCTCTGCAGAGGTGCGTGTTGCACTGGGATAAATCAGCAAAAGTCACTTGGTGCTTTTTTTGTCCCCTCCATTTGCATCTGCCCTTTCAGGGACTTCTCAGAAAAACCTCAACACTTCCATTTTCCATTTTGTATCACTCCTTGCTACTCTATCCTTTTAAGATCGGACTGGTTTTATTGGGACACTTTGGGGACTTTTACCCTTGTCCATTCTAGAGTTAACAAACAGAGTTTTTGCTCCTGCCTTCATAATGCTCACTAAATAACATGCTATCTAATATTACATCTTTGTTTTCTTTTGCTTCCTTACAAGCCTTTAGGCAGATGAGCCTGTTAGGTGCTTTGCACGGCATCTAGCAGAGTGAAAGGAGGTTTGTGATCTATGTCTATGATCTCCAAGTATTACAATAAATAATAATAATTCAAGGGCCACTGTGATTTCAAGAGCTTTTATTTTTTCATTAATCGTTTTTAATACTTTTTGTTCACAATATCAAGCAATAGAAGCTTTAGAATACAAGCAAGTGGTTTGTGTCCCAAAGGAAGAACTTCTTCTCTGTGTGGGTGGTGAGATACTGGCTCAGGTTGCCCAGGGAGGTTGTGGATGCTCCATCACTCTATGTGTTCAAGGCCATGCTGGACAAAGCTTTGAGCAACTTGGTCTAGTGAGAGGTGTCCCTGCCCATCGCAGAGGCACTGAAACTAGATGGTCTTTAAGGTCTCTTCCAACCCAAACCATTAGGCATTTCTGTGATAGATGGTATTTGAGGCCTCAATCTTCAGAGTATGCTGTGTGATATGACAGGATCCCAGCCTCAGCGATAATTCATGTCCAGATACAGCCTGGAGCAGACTTAGTTCTATGTGGACCATTCCTAGGTGGTTTTCCGATGATAGTAATGACAAATTTCATGTGTGGTTACCTTTACTCAGCTGAGTGCCAGTGATAGCTGCTTTGTGCTAGGTGAAATAAAACTGATTTACTTAAATTCCCTCTGCTTCAGCTGGAGGGGGATATTTTAGTCAGCTTTCAGTTGATTGCTTGCATCTTCGTGACTTGGCCTTCATTTAGGTGTAGTTCTGCTTCATTTCCTTATATTATACCTGCTTCAAAGGAATTTAAACTCCCGTTAAGCCTGAGTCAACCATTAGCCATGTTTCTTAGCCTTTCAGCCAACAAAACTAACTTTGTCTAAAATTGCCCTTTCACTTAGGGCCTACCATATGGATTGGATGCATACTCAGACTTCAATCAGAGCTAAGCTGTTGAAGCCATTTGTGCCACTTATGTATATCTAAAGTTCAAAATACACAGTTTCCACCAGTTGGTGTGCATTTGCAAGCTCTGTGTGACAGAAATAATAAGAATCTGGCATAATATACTTTAAATGGAAATTTGTGCTTCACTTTCCACAGTTAGGCATTGGGCTGAAATCAAGGAAATCTCGGTAAAATCCTCTGTCCTGGGTTTTACAGAAATGCCAGCTAAGAAATCAAGTACAAGTATGCTAAAATGGGTGGATGCTCCATCACTGGATGTGTTCAAGACCAGGTTGGATGGGGCTTTGAACAACCTACAACCTGCCATGGCAGGCAGGTTGGAACTAGGTGATATTTAAGGTCTCTTCCCACCCAACCCATTCTATGATGCTATGATTTGATAATTCTATGATGATTCTATGATTCTATGAACTTGTACATCCAGATATTTTTAAAAGATACCAAAATTTCCTTCCTTTCAATACCAGTGACACCCATGATAATTTGAAACAAGGTGAAATTTTAAATTCAAGCCTATTTCTGATTGTATTTCATCTCAAGCAACCTGAGTTTTCTTTTAGCTTTCTAGCATTTTCCATTTCCCTTTCTCATACACATCTGCAGTGCCACAAGGTTTGAGATGCAAGCCCAACAGAGGAACGTTTTATGCCAGATGAATTATTGCCATTGACCTTTTCTTAGAAACAGAAAAAGGATTTGTCCACCGTGTATTTTTTTTTCTACATTCTGTAACAAATCTAAATTGAGGGCTAATCTGCTTACTACTGTAATGAAAATGAGATAATTCAGTTAAAATAAATGTTACCCTGGACCAGTGTGGGCATGGCCCTGCAGTTTGATCCAGTGCCTTTCAATTTGCTGTTGTATTAATCTCCGAGCCCGGATGCTGTTTCTCTGATGGTCCTTGTGCAGGAGAGCGAAGATGATGAGCCAGATGCAATGGAGGACGAGACAGGAAGTGAGGAAACCAGCTCAGAGCTTCGGGATGACCAGACGGATACCTCTTCTGCTGAGGTCCCCTCCACCAGGCCCCGGCGAGCGGTCACCTTGAGGAGCAGCACTGAGTCGGATAGACCTCCTCCCATGGAGAGAGCCCGACGGAGCCGGAGACCGCAGCCCCACTCCTACAGCGAGGTGGAGAAGTGCATGCAAGTCAAGGAAGTGAGTATGTCCCTCTATCGCTCCCAATTATTAGCAGTATTCTTCCTAAATTAACCTTCAGTGACAAGCCTTCCTCATCTGAGGAGGACATCCCTGCCCTGGTTCTCCACACAAGGTAGTTTTCTTCATGAGAGCTCTTGGTTTTTTGTAGGAAATTAAGCAAGAAGAGGAAGAGAAGCTCATCCTGGACAGTAATCCCTTGGAGTGGACTGTGACTGATGTTGTGAGGTTTATTAAACTGACCGACTGTGCACCCCTTGCCAAAATATTTCAGGAGCAGGTAGAGGTCTTCATGTAACTCTTCTCTTTGTGTCTGTGGTGCTTATTCACATCACACAAAAAAAGGGCAGCACATACCACCTTGCTAGCTGGGCCTGGGCTTTGACAAAGAGATTATGCTTAGACTTATATCCCCTCAGGACAAACTATAGCACAAATCTTAGCAAGGCATGGAAACCCTTGGAAACTTGAATCAGAGCTTTGCCAGATCCTCAGAGAGACCAGAAACACCCCAGCTGGAGCGCTTGTGAAAAGCAGGAGGTTTAGGCTTTTCTTACACATGCCAAGGTCCCTAGCACCATCCTGGTATCACAGAGGCACCTCAGTGTACCGACAGATAGTGGCTATTTGGCACCTAGCAAGCTGTCTCTCCTGGCCACATGGGTTCCACCTTCTTTTAAAATGTTGGCCTGGGAAGCAGAAAACTGCTGTTCAAACCCCAAACTGGCTGCCTGTGTTTTGTCACTTAACACCTAGATGCTTTGAGTATGTAGACACCTCTTTCCCATCTACATCCCTCTGAAAATCTGAAACTCAGGCCCTTGGATGACCTAGTTTCAGGAGATTCCAAGCATCTCCTCTTCAGGCAGATAGGTTTGCAGGAACAAAAACCAGTGCTCTTCATCTCAAGTCAGTGTGAAAATGTAAAATTTATATAGAGACAGCCATTCCTTGGCTAATGAGTAAGAACTACTGCTGAAAGACAAGGGCAGCGCTAAAAAATCATAGTCAGAAAGAAGCAAGCGCGGTTAATTAGGCCATAGCCGATGGCAGTCAGTGGTATGGCCAGCTGCACATTGAACTATCTCTGATTCTTCACCATGAATAACTCTGTACCCAAGTACAGCTGCTTTGACTGGGAGAAGCTGAAGTGTAAGTCTGGAGCAAGGCTGAAATACTCCATGACAAGATGCTGTAGTTGCTGTATCTCAGCATGCTCCGACTGTTTGTTAATCAGCCTGGAATAACGCCACGGCTCAAAAGCCAACCCTGTCTCTCCTTTGCCAAAGAGTTTTATAAGGACTTTAATCAAACACAGATGACTGGGGCTTTTCCTTGTGATTTGCAAGGAAGCTCTGCTGCAATGGGCCATGCCATCAAGCTTCAGTGGAGGAAGAACCTGAGCTGTGGACAGTCCTGATCAAAGCAGTGCTTAAGGTGTCCAAATCCTCCTTGTGTTTAATGCTACCTAATAAGGACTGTCCTGGGGCATTTATGTTGCCTGTGAGTTGTTTGTGCTGAATGGACTGATCGTCCCTACAGGGTAAAAAGCAGTTTGGTAGCCTGCTCATCTGCTTCTCAGTCCATTAAAGAATAAAGAGGACTCGAGCTCTTAATTAAGAAGAGGATCATAAAGCCAACAGAAATCCCTAATAAAACAGCTTTGGTCTGGGGTGCTTGTTCGTGGAGTTTGGTGCATAGATATGCCTGAAGAGGCATATGCCTCTGACCTTCAGAGGTCCCTTCCAGCCCACACCAATCTGTGATTCTGGGACATTAGAGATTGCAGGGGCTCCAGGTGGTCCAGGCCCCTCTGTCTTGGTTGTTCAGCAGCTGAAGTGCAACAAGGCAGGTCCTGGGTGGACCAGGGGACATGGCATGGAGCAGGGGAGACATATACCTGTGCTGAGCAAATCATGGTCCAAAAGAGGTGGGAAAGGGTCTAACCTGGCAGTGGGACCAGCATCAGTTCCTCCATTCAGCTCCTTTCTCTGTCTCCTGGTGTGCTCTCTGCAGCCTCCCCCTTGTTTGAGTTCTTCAGTTAAAAATGGGACAAATCAGCTCTCTGTGGACCTTGCAGTTTCTTTAGAAGGTAAAACTCCATTTCAGCTTTTCCCAAACTGTGGGAAAGGTGAGAGCCTATGAAGACACACTAGGCAACTTCTGAAAGAGGATGAGTTATCCCAGAGAAAGCAGAAGGGCAGCATCAAAGTGGGAGAAAAGGGCAGAGAACAGTACCTGAAGGGGGCCTACAAGAAAGCTGAGGAGGGACTGTTTACAAGGGCATATAGTGGTATGATGGGAGGCAATGGTATTAAACTAGAGAAAGTTAGATTTAGATTGGACATTAGGAAGAAGTTACTTACTATGAGGGTGGTAGAACACTGGAACAGGTTGTCCAGAGAGGTGGTGGAGGCCCCATCCCTGGAGACATTCAAGACCAGGCTTGATGGGGCTCTGAGCAACCTGATCTAGTAAGGGACATCCCTGCTGACTGCAGGGGGGTTGGACTAGATGACCTTGGAAGTTCTTTCTAACCCAAAGCATTCTATGATTCTATAAAAACCTTTAAGTTTGGGAGCAAACTTCCTTTCTTGCTTTTCCAGACCTGGTTGTGCTTTCTGCCCTGCAGAGTCCACAAACAAAACCATTTTCCCTGTCTTTTTCTTCCCCAGGACATCGATGGCCAAGCCCTTCTGTTGCTGACACTGCCCACAGTGCAAGAATGCATGGAGCTGAAGCTTGGTCCAGCCATCAAACTGTGTCACCAGATCGAGCGAGTAAAAGTTGCTTTCTATGCACAATACGCCAACTGACTGCACTTCTCCATCTCTTTCTGCTCTCCTTCTTGTTCCCTCTCTTTTTTAACATTTCAACTTGTTCAAGAGGTTTTTTTCCCCTATCCCTTTTCTTTTCCAAAACCCCGTGGAATTGGAAGCAGTGGGAATTAACCTGTAGGGAAGAAGAAAAAAAAAATCACAACAAAAATTTAGCAACAAATTGAACTCTTTTTTCTGTACCCGTAAAGCACACCAAAAGACTGCTGGCATCTCTCCTCATGAGTCTTGCCACCCTGTTACGCAGTGGTGCAAGGCCAGCATGGATCAGATGCTTTGTTGTTCGTTAAAATGAAGCTACCAGTGGCAGACGCATTCCCAAGGAGAACGGTCGGACATTTCCAGATGATGATGGTTTGTCTGGGCCAGTTTCTGGACATGAACATTTCTTTTAGTCAGCTCTGACACACTTCTTTCATATTGAAATGTAAGTGATCTTTTGTAGCATGACGTGAAGTTTACTGCAGATTTGATCTTAGTGATCAACAGGCTTTTTTTCTCCCACCTCTCCAGTCTTACAAGAGGAACAAGTGTTACACCAGTCATATACTGTTTGTGATTCCTGAGAGATTTTGAAGGACTCAACCCACGGTCTCTGTATGGGTATCAGACAAAGCTGCAGTGAACTGACAGGGGTGCAGCCAGACCTGGTGCACAGTAACACATCCTGAGCCCTGCTGGCTGTGCACAATAAGCTGAGTGTCTTTGTGATGGGATCTGAATGGCACTGCATTCTGTACAGGAACGTGCATGAAAGCTTTCATAGTCAAGCCCGTGCTCTCAAATCCAAGTCACTTTAAAGACCTGATTTTGAGCCCCACAGTGTGGAAAAAAAAAAAAAAAGAAAAGCTTATTCAGATTTAATGATGGGACTGTTGGGTGAATGCTGGTTTCATTTGCACCTTCATGAATCTGGTTGCTAGGTGGGAATAAAAAACATCAATCTTTCCAAGCTGCGTACAGCATGGTGCTTTAGACCAGCTGAGGGTCTGGCCTAGTGCAGTGTTTATAAGGTCCCTAGATTGTCCCAGTGCCACTTGGGCTAGTGAAACTGGGGGCTTGCTTCGTTCCAAGCAGGGTAAGCACCAGACAGGGTGAAGGAATGGGTTGGACGCCTTGGGTTTGCCTCAGATGTGTCTGTAGGAGAAGTATTTCCCATTTACTTTGCAGGGATATATGACCCCATTAGTCCCACCTGTTGAGCCAGAATTTACTGTAACTCAGCAGAGGTCGGCAGCGTCACAGCGATGTCACATTCCTCCAAAAGCAAGAACGAAACTGAGACCAAGTCTGAATTTTGCTCTGACTTTAAGGTGCAAGTGACTCACTCCCTCAGAAGATTAATCAGATGGTTCGTGCTGAGTTTTAGCCTGATTTCATAGGAAACCACTGACTTCAGCAGACTTTTGTTCCTAAACCATCAACAGACCCCTGTTCTCTGGCCTCAGGGAGGTCAGCTTGGAAATGGTACGTAGCTCTGTTACACTGGTGTGATGCCAAAGCCCACTCAGTGAAGACCTCTACAACAAGAAATGTCATTTCTAGCTCCTAATCTGAAACCAGTGCTTATGGCCAGATAACCCCAACTTCAAGCACGCACCATATGGTGACAGCAGACTTGGATCAGGTAATCCTACTGACCACCGTGTGCTCAGAAGAACCTCCTGACTAACACCAGGCCATAGTTCTCCTTCATCGTTTTCGTCCTTAAATTCTTTGGATTAAAAGGGGAAATAAATATTCTGGACTCTGAATCTGCCCTAGAGCATGTGTTAGGCAAGAAGTATTGACTCCATTTCCCATGCATCATTGGGGAATTTCTAGGCTGTCTTTCAGTGAGTTTCCTCTGAGGAATGCTGCAGGCTGAGCCAGATCCCGCCAACTCCTGAGACTTCCTCAGAAATTCTCTTACATGGGAGATCAGCAGGACTGGATCTGTTCTCAGCTGTTGCCTTGTACTGAAGATCTCGTTCAGGTTTTAATCAACTGAAGGGAAAAGTAGTCACCTCTGCATCAAATGGTGTTCTTATGTTTCTCAGAAATCCAGAACTAGGGTTCTGTAGTGGTGCAGACATTCAAAACTTGGGTTTTAGACTGGATGTCCTACTGACAGTACCAGTGGACTGTGTCGATGCAACTAGTTTGATAAATACTTTGGGTCCCTCTTAGGGTCCCCTGAAAACCTTGCTCCTTGTTTTTTCTCTGGAGACAAAAGGATTGTGGCCAGCAAAATGAAAGCACAGCTGAGAAAAATGGGGAGGGTGCTTCTCCCAGCTCTCCTTGCTTCAGCCCAGTCCCTCCAGTGGTTGGTACAACATCTGTCAGCAAGAGACAGCTCCCAAAAGACTACTGTCAGGAGAACTAGCATGTGAGGACATTGCAAGGAAGGAAAGCAGAACTGCTGTTATCTAAACAGCATCCCAGCACTGATCCTTTACTTACCACATCCGCCTTCTGAGCATCCTTTGCTGCTCTGATGTTCTTGGAGCTTCTGGCCACTGGGATTTGTCAGAGACATTTAACATTTCCTGGGACATGGTGCAAAAATGTCTTATTGTTTTTTCATCAACCTTGTAACTGTAGATATTCCTATGGCAGCTAACTACTCATGGAGACATGGTCGGGGAGCAGACAGCCGCAAACTCTGAGAGCAGCCAGCTCTGATGTTGGCCAAGCAGGGGATGGGTGAAGCATTGAGGCCAGCACATGGGAGTCTTTACTGGTTGTTCAGGGAAGTTCAGTCGTATTTAAAACTCACCTATTAAACAACAACAAAAAAACCTAATCTTAATTTTATCTTGCGCTGACTCCTTTATTTCCTCAAGTTTCTCTCTTCTCACCATTTGTTGTTAGATGTATTGTTCTTCAGTGTTGTCTCATTTATCAATCACTGTCCTTTCAGAGAATATGATAACCAGAAGTCTTTGTTTTAAAATTATCTTGCTTTATTATTTCTTTTAGGCTGTAGGTTGGGAAGAAATAGGAGATTGGGTTACTGTTGTCTGTTGCACTGATTGCCTTCCAGAAAAGCTGGAGCTGAACTTCTTAGATAATTTCTTAAGCAAGTGAAAAATGAACAGTGTGTGGTTTAACTGGACAGCACGCTTGGATTGTCACTTACATCTTGAGCAGAGATCAAAAGAAACTACTTAGTCTTGTCTGGACTTCAATTCTGGAACAAGGCTTTGGAGTAATGTGCTTCAAAAGGAGATGTTGGAAAACCTATCTTGCTAGGGTAAAATATGGCTTTTCAATGTAGGAGTATAAGCCACTGGAATTGTTTTTGGTCCAGCCCTGGTTCTGAGTTAAATTTAGAGCTGGTGCAACTTCACAGGTACACCAATGACATTGGTGAAGCCACATCTTCTCCCGTCTCTGTTCTGAATTTTGCATCTGGGCCTGAAATTTATTGTGTATCAGCTACAAAAGGCCACCACTGTGAAGTGCTGAACTCATGATTATCCCAGACCGTTAACAAGGACTGAGGAGCAACTCTGCTGTTGCTTTTGGGCTGTTGGATACTGGACTTCAGCACATTCACACAGACCACTGCTCCCACAAGAAGAGTGTGCAGACACCTGTTACTGGCCTCTCTTCAGGCAGAGGACCAAGGATGAGCATTTCTGGAGCAAAAGTAGGGGGTTGAAAGGCGTATGGTACCTGCCTCTCTTCATCTGCACTGGCTTCTTTTGAGCTTGCACTCAGATTGAACAGATGCATGGGCAGATCCCTTCTCCCTTCCCAACCCCTCAGCGCTTACCTTGACAAATCAGCCCGTTCCCACTCCGCAGGCCCAAAGCACCAGTCCCTGAAATTGGATTAAAGCATTAATTTATGAGAATGTTCATGATTCCCTGGCTGGTTGTCCTGCTTTGCTCCTGCTGTCATGGATGCTTCTCTCTCACCTTGAAGGAAAATGCTCTCTTTGGTTTCAGAGCTCTTCTTCCCTTTCCAGCTCAAAAGTACAGCTCCCATCCACACATTTTTTTCTCAATGCCAGAATGGCCAAACCCTATCTTTTTCTACCTCTCAGAGGCATGATGGCCTCTCAGCTCTGAGAAGGATTTTGGGAGCTCCAGCTCCACCTTGTTGACCATATGCAATAGCCCTTGAAAGTTTGGTTCTGGAGGGTGCAGAAAACCTCTTAGAAATGTTGTGTACCTTCAGTAACCACTGAAATCAGGGCAAATGGTTACATACCCTGTCCTTAGTGGAGCATGTAGCAGATGCATGTCCTAGCTGGATGGCCTGACCCACACTGTCAGAGGTATTTGAATGTCTGCTAGGATTTACAAAGTTTGTCAGTAAGTTGTACACCTAAAACCCATTAATATTTCACTTGGGCTGAACAGCTAACTTGCCTTAAACTGGAAAGTCACCATTCCTTGGCTTTAACCTTCAACCTTTTGCAGTCCGCAGTCATGTGGTAGCAAACACCATCTCACTTCTCTGAAGGCACACCAGACATTGTTGGGCTGCCATAATCAACATTTGGTCACCTGAAGAGCCTGCCTTGGTCTTTTTAGGGCACAAATTTGAATTCAGCAGAGCTGCAGTGCCATCTCAATGTTTTAGAAGCTCAGTACCACTAGGACACTTCAGATACTTTTTGCTTTTCTGGTGCAGTATGTCTGGAAAATGATGAACTCAAACTTTTCCTCCCATTTCCAAATCCAAGTGCCAAAAGAGAAGAACATGCTGCAACTGAACACCATTAAAACCAGCTTTATTACATGTGGATATATATAGTCTCAAGGGCTCCATTTTGGTGCTAAGATATATCATGCTGTATTTTCTATTGCTTGGGATAACAAAGTTGATTCTCTACTCCAGGAAATATTTTCTATAATCAGCAACATCTAAAGCATTAGGATTTTTTTTTTTTCCAATCATGTGAGTTTTGGAGAAGTTTTATACAGCATATTTATGTAAAAACTCTTTCAAAATGGGTGCATGTATATTTTCCCCTCAATAATACTCTTCGTCACATCAGCTGACCCAGAACTAAGGGAATTTGTTACTCAAGAAGGGCCCTCTCAGGTGTCTGGGCTGTGGGACAAGTTCTTCACCAAATTTTTCCACTTAGAAGTCAAGAAGTGTACAGTTAATTAACATAAAATTTAAACCCCCTCCCTCTCTTAGCGGACAGAAATCCAGCTGATATCTGCCAGACGTAACAAGAGAGGGATCCTGTCCTTAGGTGCTCGTGAACTCCCAGTAAAGGAGCAGAAGCATTTCATATTCTTATTTATTCTTTGATGCAGTACTCCAGAAAGAAGTGCAAATAATCTTAATGGCTGCATTTAGAATATGAGCCAGTCATTAAAGATGAGAGTTTTGCAGCCCAGTAGTCCTTTAAATGTCAGCCATCCTGCAGAGGAGTGGTTTTGCAATGGTTTGATGCCAGGCACTGGAATTCTCTTGCAGAAGAAGACACGTGGACTGCACAAAACAACCATGGGTCCTAATATTAAAAACTCACGGCCTTTCTCTTGTTTTAGTCTTTCATGTTAATTCTTACCTTGAAAATAGGTCTCACGTTCCTGATTTAAAACTCCAGCCTTTGTAATGGCCCGTGGCACAGCGTACCAGCAAAATACATTTTTATCAGTCATCACACTAAAGATGAGAATGAGGGCATTTTGTTGACAAGCAGTTAGGCCAGGTAAGACAAGGAGATGTTGCTTCAACACTTTGTTGAAGAAGTCATCTGCGCAGCCCGAAGGGCAGGTGTCCCCCACAGCTCACTGGGGAGGGACAGGTATTTCCAGTGATGCTGTTGCTGGAGGGGTCACATAGCTCAAGTAGCCTAATGCAGCAAGTCAGTTGCTGTGTGGCTACCTACCCACAGATATTCCTGGTCTTGAGGACTGCCGAGGATGTGAGAGAGAGGTGGGAGGGTTTCAGGGAAGGAGAGAGGATGGAATTCTGGACTTGAGGTATCTTTGTGAAGAGGGACCTCTCCCGAGGGAAGCAGAGCTATGATTCATTCCTGAAGGTTTCTCTGAGTTGTCTTCACAGAAAGATGCTTTGGGTCTTAATGGGCCAGATGAGAGGAAGGAAAGAAGCTGAAAATAGATTCAGAGCTACAATGCTGAAAGATTTGTATTTTGTTTTCCTGGTGGAGATACAGAGATTTGGCTCAGGTGGATCTAGGCTTCTTAGCTGAATAGTAAGGAAAAGCTGTCTTTCTTCCTTGTACCCAACTCCTGTGCATCTTCATGGTTTAGGGGCTGAAGAACTTCCTCTTGTACCTTTCAGACCTCCATACGAAATGTCAAGGACTACAAATTGAGCTCTCTCCCGTAGAGAAAGTTGACATTGCCCTAAGTTCAGGTTGTGGGTCTACAAAAGACTTTGCTCTGTGTTACCATGTGACAGGACAAAAATGATCATTCCCAAGTCTCACCACCTGCTTTTTGCTTCTCCAGTCTCACTAGAGAGATGCTTATAAATGTATGCATTAAATTTCTCAGTCCCTCTTTTGCCAGACCTGGCCAGGATGTGCCGACATACGCAGTTACTCCAGCAGCCTTCACCTTCAGGACCTTCTTTCTAGAAAATCCTCACTTGGGGAAGGATATCATGACACTTTTGTGTATACAGGCAGGAAACTCAAGTACAGCCAGGTGTTTGCTGCACTGTGGTCTATTGGAGTTTAAAATCTCAAGTGCCAGCTTTGAAGGGAGTTGAGGCTTCTCATGTACAGTGGTAGGACAAGGCAAGCACTTAAATCTTCCTGTCTCTTATGGAACAACAGAAATTAGCCCCACAACCAGCAGTTATGGTCCATTCGTGGTGACGAACGTTAGAACCCTTTGAATCGTTTTGCATTCCGGTTTGTACTGAAGATCTGACTCAGACTTTGTGTATATAATCCCTTTGGTGTGTTACAAATATATATGTGTGTATATATATATATATGTGTGTGTATATGTATGTGTATATATATATACATATAAATCAATCAACACTGGTGTTTTTACTTTTTAAAGTTCACAGGGCAAAGGGCATGTTGTTAGTTTGCTGTAAGATTCTATTCTGTATATATGTTTTCATGTAAATAAGTGAAAATCTATATTCAGAGTTATATTTTAATTTTTATTCAAAATGAAACAAATCCCCTTTTTACTTGAAACAATTGTAAGCCACGTTGTTAATAAAGTAACAATAAATCATCTCTCTCTCCAGGGTAGTTTTTTGTTTGGCTGGGCAGTGAAGGTTGTGCTTTGATGTATTTGGTTCATCCCTGAGGGGGTAAGGTGAGAAAGCCATCTGCTTGGCTTCACTGATAATACAAACTTATATATGCCATCCTGAGTGACCTCATGCATCCTGTAGGCCAGGCCAGTCTGAATTTGTCCCTTGCAGTGCTAGACGCTTACAGAGGCATCTCTGGAGGCTCCCTTTTTGTCCCTAGAGAGGAGCACCTGCAGCAAGCTTTATGTTGGCCAAATCAAATTGCCCTAGGGAACTACCTTTCTTCGGTGCCTTTGGAGGCCATCTAGAAAAGGTGACCTCTTCATCTAGGTTAATACAAAGAGAGTGTGAAGCTGAGCCAATAGCCAGTCTATGTGGATGGGCATAGACAGACATTAGCTGTGATTGCATCTCTCAAAGCATAATGGACACACAGTGGTATGACTTCCAGGAAGTGCAGATTCCTGTCCAAGCAAAGATATGTCTCCACATCGATGTGCTCTGCATACTCCACAGTCCAGCCCTGGTGAAAGTGCTCTAGCTGCCTGGACCACAGTCTTGCCCTCACTGAGCCCCCAAACCTCCAGGGAGGTACAACACCGCCTCCCTGTCTCCACGCTCCATAGATGCCAAGCTGCAGGGTTTAGGTGTACATGCAAGGTCTTCCCTGAAGCAATATGGCAGAACACAAAAGAGGAAAGATGGCAGGTGAGTGAGGATGCACAAGAGCACCTGGGGACCTTTTAGGAGCAGGGTGAAAGACTGGAATGAAGGTAATGCCATGAGCAACAAAGAAGGATGTAGTGAGAGAGGAGCTGATGGTGGCAGGACAACAATTATGGCAGGGCCACAGTACATGGAGACATAGAAAACAAAACTTCCCAAGGTGCACAGCAGCCATTGAGCATGGGGCAACCCATCCTACAGTGGTGGAAAAGAGCTATTTGTGGAGACCGAAAGGTGGGCTGCAGAGATAGTGACATGCTTTGCAAAAGAAAACCTGTATTTCTTATGTGTTTCATATAACACTTTCTCTGCAGTTACTGGCTGTGTTGAGGAGAAGTTCCAGCTTTGCCAGTGAGTCATCTTGCCTTTCAGACTTCTCAATGCCATCCTGAGTGTCTTTATTTGTTGGGCTAGCTTGGCTAGCAGGCGTTTGCCATTGGTCCATTCACCCATCCCCTCTGCCCCAGTGAAAGTGGGCTAGTGCACATCCTGAGACAACTGGATTGTATCCATTGATGCATGCATGGGAAAAAGTGAGCATAGGGTCTACAGAATTAGCTAACAAGAACTCTGATGACCCTCGTTTTGGTTTTGCTCCATGTCTCTTATGGATACAGCAAAAAAGCAGAATCAAAATTGCTCCTTCCATGGTCCACCATTTCTCTTAGTTCATCCAGACTGGCTATTGTTTAGCAGGCAAAACTATGACCATGGCAAGCAAGTGGGTTTAGGGTGATTTACAAAAGGATCAAACCACTGGAAAGATTTCTTTTGTACAGCGTCAACCAAGTCTTGGGGTGGAAGTCCCTCTGTGTTACTCATTATGACACTGTAACCACAGCCCATGTTTTGGGAAGGACAAAAGTGCAGATAGTCAAAGAAATGACCTGTCCAGATATCCTTGAAATAAAGTATCAGACCAGTGGACAGTGATGTATGTTGACATATGGCTTGCTAGACCACAGAAGTCCTCACTGAAATGTGACGTAGAGAATGGGAAGGATTTATATAAGGAAATAATTCTGAGCTAAGTCTGATGCAGACATAAAACTGAAAGAGCAAAAGCTTAAATGTTTTATGATATTATTCAGAATCCAGAGGTGAAAATAAATCCATGTATCTCCCTGCAGCTTATTACGTAGTCATTTAAAAGTAATGCAAAGGTCAGGCACTGGTTTTTAAATTTCTGCCCCAGCTCAGGGAAGACATGCACAGAGTTCTGCAAAGAGCTCATTTTTGAAGAATGTAACGTAAAGTGATTTTAGTAAAACGCTGGTGAGATGTTCCAACTGAGCTCCTTGAAATTAATGACCAACTTATGAAATATAGTTGCCGTATATAATGTCCTCAGGGAAAAAAAAAATCTACCAGCCTTGCTTCTGATGTCACAGGCCAAGATTTTGAAGACACCTCCATATTTAGTGTGGCAGTTTTTCAAGCACAATTAACTTGTGAAAGATTTCTAGATACTTCACCTGATTTGTGGACACAATCAAGCACTCATGTAAGCAGCAGTATGAACATCAACATGTAGTCAACTACTCCATAAAAAAAAACACCTATGAAAATAAAGTTGGATTTTCAGGTCTCTGAGGAAAGACCATCTTTTTTTTCTGTATATAGAATAAGCAAAAAAAGTAGATAGTTACATTTCATTCCTGAGGGTTTTAGACAGACTTTCAAGACAAATAATTACTGTTTTTAATAACCATATTGTTGCTGTTATTGCTACTTTTGTTAGCATTGTTATTGCTTTTTTAATTTCAAGATTCATGCCTTTCAATGAAATTTAATGATTCTCCAAGTCCCTCTACTGCTACAATATTTACTTAAGAATGATACACCTCTTGCTGTACTGTCTGTACTCAATTACTATAAGTTGATTTTATGACTGCATCTCAGCCGAAGTTGTAATTACACTGTCTTCTCTAGTAAGTCATAAAATCTTAAAATCAGAGAAAAATAGCGCTGCAGGACACCTTGAGGTGTCAGCTTGACTGTTTCCCCTCTACAAGGCTGGACCAATTAGACAAATCTGATTTCTCTCTGACATTTGCTTAACCTGACCTTCGGATGGGTGTCAAAATAAGACCTCCAGCAACAAGCGATTCCGCAGCACTTCTACAGCATATAAAAAAAAAGTGATGGCATTTGGATGATGAAGCGCAATATTCCCAGGCAAAACCACAGAGCTGAGGTTGCCATTGAATGGTCATTTTATTTTGAAAAGCTCGATATGACTAGTGAGTAATGTAGCAATTAATTAAAGTAAAAGCAGAAAATTCACGTTAAGATGGATTAGATTCCAAGTAAGCAACTGTGATAATAATTTCCATTATGAGTCCATATTTGCGGAGGTAGGGCATATGGTTTGGAGGTAACAGCAGATGATGGTACTACAGACAACTTCTGTGTTGCCATCATTGTGCTTTTGTGGATAAGTCATCTCTGGAAAACAGAGCTTTGCAACACAGACTTCCCAGCTTGTGCCCAAGCAATTCAGTGGCCCACTGACTCACATCTATGCTGGCTAAAGAAGGTCAGATCTAAAACTGCCAGGACTAAGCTGTAGGGTTTGCCCAGCCATGCCTAATGGTGCATTGGTGAGCTAGGGGAGAGCGGTTAGCCGTAAAGAGGAATAGATGGGCTTGATCTGCAGTCAGTCACAAGTGCTTCTGAATCAATTTGACCATCTCCCCATGCCATTTTAGAGAATGCAATACCTATGATGGACATGGGATGGGAATGCTTGAGCATGCCTTCCTTCCAGGTATGCTAATATAGTCTCCTTTAGTGGACAACTCCCACTAGCTAGAGCAAGAGCTAGGAAGAGCCCTTAGCTCCCAAAAGAGCTGTTATCTCATGATAATCCCACTCTAGGTGGGATTCCAAGGCAATGGCTCTCCGGAACCTGCCTTTTATTCCCAGGAGAAGACAACATCAACCACTGTCCTGACTCTGCCCAGGATTAACTCAGCCCAGGTCTTTTATTTTCTGACCCAAGCAGAACTATTAAGACCCCCTGTTTCTTAACACATGTAAACCTAAAAAAATCTCTGTAAGTATCAATGTAAGTTTTCTATGTAAATGCAGAATCTGCACATAGCAAAAGAGAGAGCAGTAGAAGGAAAGAAGAAAGGAAGAAAAGCAAGCAGGTCCAAACTCAACAGCAGGGACCTTAACTCCACTCACTGCAAAACTTAAGATTAGACACAGTTCTCTTAACTTTAATCATTTGAGAAAGTGAAGCTTTCTCATATTTGATTTCCCCGGATCTGCTTCATTTTTGCACTCTTGCTGAGTGTGCCTGTGGCTCTCAGTCGCATGCAAAAGCTCTATCACAGAATCACACAGAATCATAGCATGGTGGGGGTTGGAAGGGACTTCTGGAAATATCTTGTCCAATGCCTCCTGCCAAAGCACCTTACACAGGATTGTGTCTGGAGAGATTTGGAAGCTCCACAGCCTGTCTGGGCAACCTGGGCCAGGCTCTGCCACCCTCACAGAAAGAATTTTTCCTTCACTTTGAGGTGGAACTTCCTGTGTTTTAGTTTGTGCCTGTTGCCCGTTGTCCTATCACTGTGCACCACTGAAAAGAGTCTGGCGCCATCTTCTTGACAACCACCTTTTAGATATTGAGAAGCATTGAGAAGATCCCCTCTCAATCTTCTCTTCTCCAGGCTAAACAGCCCCAGGTCTCTCAGCCTTTCCTTGGAAGAGAGCTGTTCCAGGTTCCTCATCACCTCCATAGCCCTCCGCTGGACTCTCTCCAGTAGTTCCATACCTAACGGCTTCATGATACTGGGACTATTGCAGATAACAGGTTAAAGTCCTGTTGTTTTAGGTGCAGATTGCTCTGTTATGTACAACTCTCCTTCCCCTCAGACAAGAGTTAAGGATATCACTCTGGTCCTCTTGCTGACTTTACTCACACAGCAGCGACCCATTTCTTTGAAATTTTGCAGCAGATTGCCATAACTAAGTCAAACATGGGGCAACTATTGTTGGTGTGTGCTTAGTCTATGCCCACATGTTGGAAAGTCCATTCTGTCTTTCCATGTGTATCAGCTGGACATACAGAAGGAGGAGCCTGTGTCCATAAACCTCCCTCCCACACTTGCACACACACACGCGGAGCACTCAGGAGGTATTTCCTGCCAAGGCAATTTGCAGTCTCTTGTGATGAGACCTAGCAAAAATGTGAGGATCTTCTCAGGGGAGGAAAGCGTTTTTATCACCTCCATGGACTTGTCATTGAGACCTGGAAAGTCAGGAACCTTGTTCCCACTTGTTTAAGGTGAGATCACACATGTATCTGGGGAAGAGTATGCTGGAGAAGATCATGACATGAAAATGCAATCATCACTCCAAAGTTCACTTTTGTTCATAGTTGGAATGACCCTTGAATATCCAAACTGTAAATCCTTAAGCTTGAGTTTGGACAGGAAACCTGCAAGCTCTGCTGAGGTCCTGGATCTATGGTTGACCTTAACTGCATTTTACCAATGCAGCTTTCTACTTTACAGCCTCCAAAGCAGGAATTTACCCAGCCAAGGAAGGCTTGAGTACAGTAGGTCCCTAAATGTGATTGCTGAATGCCAGCATGAAGATAATAGAGGCAAGCACAAAAAGAGAGAAAGTCCGGTAACCTGCATATTGTTCTAGGACTGCTTTGCCTCAGAGGATCTGTGTTGAGCTGAATTAAAGCCCTAAAACATCATCTGATCAGGGGAAAATTCCCTCATTTTGTTCTATGCTTATCCAATATCTACAAATGCTGGTGCCGTGGAGCTTGACTTCATTTTTAGTCCATGTTATTAAAAGTGATAAATAAAGTAATGAGAATATCTTCCACCAAGAACCTGGAATAAGTTGACACACCTCTTTCTAGTGGGGAAGTCCTGTTTTCCTCTTTTAGCACATTAACCACTGCGGCAGATCAAGATGTTCCTGTACATCGCACAACATGGCAGCAAAAAACGGGGCATCCTTATCCTCAGTCTCCCTGCTCAAGGGTCTCCAACACACCTAAAACCCAATGTGAAACTTTCACTCTCCTTCAGCTGGCTGGAAACACTGTGTCCCTAAGAAGGCACCTGAGATGGTACCTTGGTCATGGCATTTCTGAGTGAAATCTTAATTTCTGTGAGAGGACACTGTGGCTATAGGAGGGCAGGGCAGAAAGGAACTGGTCCAGGCCCAAATATTTGTTGGCAATGAGGTAGGTTGAGGAAAAGATTGTGCCCACTGTTCTCTATGAAGGTCCTCACAAGAGTTACAGAGGCAGCTATGACCAAAGCTTGGGATGCATGTCATGGAGGGTTCTGGTCCATATCTAGTGCTTTCCTTTGACTTAAAAGACGTTGGGAGCTAGGATATCTAGTGCCTCATGAGACAGGCAATAAGAGAGGAAGGAGAGACAATGGAAAGTGAAGAGGCTGGAAATTTAACTTCAGACTGCTGAATGATGCACCCAGTGTTAGGGCATATTGTTTCCTGCCATGATTCCTGTGAAACCCAGTACAACATTTTCAGAAATGTGTGTCACGGTTTTATTTCTCTTCTGGCAATGGAGCTCCTACGGCACAGGCATTTTGGAGTTGTTTTAGAGGAGGGGGACATTTTTCTTTCCTTTTTTTTTTTTTTTTAATTCCACTAATAAAAAACAGCTTTTCTGCTTGCATTTACAACTGTTAAGCTGCACTATCTATGTGCATGTGTGTGTCTCTGTATATGAGACTCTCCAGTCCATTGTGAAACACAAACCAGAATATCAAGTCTTTGCATTTCCTTAGATCGTTTTTTTATCTGATATTGAATTAAGTAAAGGGCTTAACGTTCAAAGTGGTGTTTGGGGAGTTACTCACACGAATTCTGTTAATGGGATTTGTGGAGATTGCTTTGAAGATGAGTCCCTTAATGTAGAATAGGAAAAGAAGTTCTAAATTGTAACTTATTTCAGACAAATCTATCTTTAATTTTTACTGCTAGAGCATTAGAGATGTGAGGCAAAGAAGCATTTGCTGCATTTTTTTGTGTGTTAGTATTATTGACAGGCATGTGAAGACAAGTTTGGTTCAGATAACCCAGTGGACACTGCTGAATTTTTAGAAATGGAAAGAAAGACTCTTTACATGTTGAAATAATGATCAAATTTAGTGACATTCCAGAGAATACAGAGATGGACAAAAATGGTCATATAACATTTCCTAGACACCTTCTTACACAGCAGATTCAATACTGATGGAACCCTTAGCTTGCAAAGTGGACATCTCAGCCTGCAGCTGAGTCATACTTCCTTTAGTTATCACTTATGTGATGACCACCCTAGTTTTAAGATGTGACCAGGAGCAGAAAAAAGCAAGCAAAGGCAAGTCTGGGACTGTAGAGAAAAAGGTGGGAGGATCCAGCAGCATGCATTTTCTTGAGAAATCTCATCCCTTCTGACTTCAGAGAAGAGGCAGATCAGGCTTTTCTTATATAAGCTGAGAACAGGGAAGTCTGGGCCAGTCAGGCAACATGTGGGTTGAGGCTTGCAGCCACTAAGGATGGAGCAGGACAGCACTAGGATAAGTATTATTTAATTTTCAGGTGCCTGGGTAGAGAGCATCCCACCTGACTCCAGCCAAAGCTGGAGCTCGTGATTACCCCAGGGTATCCAAGACACGAACGTGAAGTCAAATCCGAGCTAAAGTCACACCATCTTGGAGCAGAAGCTAGAAGTGGCATTTTAGGGTCTTTCAGATAGTGGTAGACACCTATGTTGCACCAACTTGTTCAAGTCTCACCTGGCTATCTGCTTGTGTGGCTCCACTGACTGTACCAGATGCAATCATAGACATGGACATGCTTGCAGACACCTGTAGGTAGGCTTCCATTGGCCTTAGCAGGACAGCCACGGTCCACACTTCTTTTGGTGTTTCCGTCTTTGGAAAAATGCATGGGGCGATAACCACAGTGGTTCAGGCAGCTCCTCTAAGATTCATGAGCAGTTTAATCCTGGCTTTCTCACTACTGAGCTTGCAGTGAAGATTTGTGGGCTGCTTCCTTCCCAGATCCTTGCAACCCCTATCTTTTATCCTCTGATGTGGATGACAAAGTTGACAGAAGCTATATAAATTATAGTCTTTGGAGTATTAATTACCTGTTTCTAAAAGATTAATTACAGAATATCTCTTACATTCACAGATCAGTATTAGTGAAAAATGAAGTATTATTCAACAATATCTCTTCCTGAGTCACCCAGTCTGTTCTGGATGCAAACAGGTTGGTAGCTTCTGAGCACAGAGGTGTGCAGAAGTTACAGGAGAGAAAGAGTTAGTATGAACTTTTGTGCTTTATCTACTTGGCGTAACTACCTACACGTAGATTTATGGTCCATAGTAAACACAGAGCAATTTAATGCACTTAACCCACAAGCCAAGGTTACACCGTCACCTTAGTGTTAGCACTCTGTCAGCTTCAGTGAGTGGTCCCATCTCCTCCTGGTGTCATTTCTTCTTTCTCACTTGTGCTGGCATCGGTCTTTTGGCAGCTGGAAAATTCATCTGGCTAAAGAATAACCCACATTAAAAAGCTTTCAGCTGGCTCATTTTATCTATCTATCTATCTATCTACCTACCTGCCTACCTACCTATGTATCTACCTACCTATCTGCATGCATGAGATCTTCCATCAGTATTTTGGGATGGATAGGAACAGGCACTTGCGAGGGAAAGGAGAAAAGGATAATCTTTTTCAGTTGCACATGGATTTACACTGAAATCAAGTACAGGAGTTGCCATAGTCCTAGAGACAAGGGCAGACATTTCTTCACACCCCATGCAGAGCAGGAGAATTGTGTATCACTCAGCTCACAAGTGTCCATAAGCCAAGCTAAGCACCACCAGACCAAACCCAGAAGATGTCCATCCTAGATAAACCATTTCACTGCATCTTTGAAAGCCATGCCTCAAAGACCTACAGAAGCAATGCAAAGAAAGCACACGGAGGTGATAAACTAAAAAGTTGAACTAATGCATTTGTGTGCACAGACAAGCAAAGATGTTTCTGAGACCTAAACAAATTGACTATGGTTGACCAGGTTCATGTAGATCTCTCCGGTCTAAGGCGCACTGCTGACATGCCCATATTTTCTCCATAAAAGCTAACCAGTCTTTCTCTACTGACCCCACTTCAGTTTTGTAACCAGTTACCCACACTTTCCAGTTGGATGATGGCTTGACTTACTATACTTTTGCACCATTAAACCAATTCTTTATAATTTTAAAATACCATTTCCCTCTCTCCCTCCCCAAAAACCTCAGGAGGTTCACCAGCAAGACTCTATATCCAGCCACATGAACACAGAGTTAAATTTGAGCACTCAAATAGTTCTGAACTCTGAAGTTTTGGAAGGAGTCTGCAGGGTGGTGGGAAATGCCTTCAGATGTATCTGATATTACTAATTATGTTAAAAAGATTACCATTCTTACTCTGTTCTAAATTATCATAACCTTGAGATGTTATTTTCTTTTTTCTTTGCTAATTAATGCTTTACTTTCTTCACCCCTCCCATTGTAGTTTTCTCATTTCCTTCAGAGGGCAGTTTATGTCATCTATTTAAGACCATTACCTAGGACAGGATGAATTGTCTGTTGTAGCAAAGGGAGACAGATGTCTCCAGAGGACAACTAACTTATTCTATGTAACTAAATTTTGGAAACTTGAAATCAGAGAAATCTCACCGGAGAGTTGCTTTGGGATAAAAATGGATTTAGTTGACTTCGAGGTCCTATTTCCTCCCCCGCCCCTATTTCCATTCTAAGTAGCTTTTACATAATTGACATAAAGAAACCCTGGACCCCTTGAAATCAAGAATCTTCATTGCACACCAGTTCTAAAGTACCCTTCTGCTTAACAGAAAATGGATCAGCTTAATGCAGACTTGTTTTTACAAGCTCTTCCTAAAGATTTGCTCTTCCTCCACAGACAGTCTTACCACTTTCTGCCCATCACATCAAAGATACTTGGGACCAACCTTAAGAGTAGCTTTTTGTCTCCCAGACTGCACCCGGGATGTTGAAGACTTTCATGTCATGCTCAGGGAAATTTTTTCCTTTAACAAGGGCTTCTGACCACGTGGAAGTCCAGACATGCAAATTCATCACAGCCTCAGCCCCATCTCTAAAGAACTTGTCCCACCATCCAGTCCAGAAGGACTTCAGTTCAAGTTGGTTCTCTGCTGGTCACGCTACATTATCTTAACTCTTTTTCTTATATCCAAAGCACGTAACTCCTTCTCCATTAAACTCATTCTTGGACAGCTGTTAACTTCTGTGTCTGCATCACAGATTTTTGACTAGCAGAAACAGATGTCCTTGGTTGTCCTATAAGGGTCCTGTTGCTCTTTTTTACCCATTTGGTTCTTTAGACTCCTTATCCTAAACTCTACTCTTTGTTTTCTCAGCTCATGTCTATCAAGAATACAGGCAGATGTGTCCTAGATCTCCAGCAGAAGCTGCACAGAGAAGAGCTGTTTCAGGGGAAACCAGCACTCAACCAACCTTAGAAGCCTTGCTGCAAGGTGGGGTTCATCTCCTGGAGTAGCACCCTTGTTCTAACACTGATAGTTTAAAGAACAGAGCCACATCCCAGACACATATTCAGGAGCTCCAGCTGTAGAAGTCTTAGGTTTGACAGTAAAATCTGGGTTTTTTGGGCGTAATCCACAAATTAAATCCATTCCTTCCCTCCTCCTTTGACACTCTCCATCTTCTTTTCCCCATGGCATTGGCTTAATTCATTACTGCACCCTGGCTTCTTTGTTCTTTCTTATCTCATACATCAAGACAAACTATTTACACATTTATATACACAGAAAAGCACCTTGTGCATTTTCAGAAGGAAGTACTCAGCTGTATCATCAGGCACCTCTAAAAACCTGGCCCTAAGGCAGTAACTATTTACTACAAGCAAAATCAGGTACTTCACTAAATATAATGACTCCCTGATAACATAATTCCCAAGGTAGAGAGGGAGGAGAGCAGGGACAGGATGAGAGACTTTAATTGTCTCCCTTTTCCAGCAGGAAGCAAGCAGAAGGAATAATTGTTAATTGCTGTTAATTGTTAATTGCTGCCTCCATCTGCAAAGCTTTCATTAGGAACTGATGAAAACTTAAAAGAGCTTGAATGGGTATATTGTTCTCTAGCTCTACAACTTTTTTCCTCTGTAGCAGAAAAGGGGTAAATTTTCCACTGACATTTGTTTAGAAGGATGCCGAAAGACTCTAGCCCTGCCATGTGGTTTCAACCATGCCAGAGGAGCACACCACTGTGAAGAGTTTAATGGCTTTCAAAACATGATGAGTATTTTGCTCTTATTTTGTCTCTTATCCACTTTGCTTATCTCATGAGAGGGATACTTGCCTCCTAGGAATTTATACTTTGCAGTTTCGTTTGATGAGAAGTTTTTTGGACACAGCACTAGAGTATGTCCCAAGAAATGTGTCTCAAGACCCGTTTCTTTTGCAGCTGTCCTAGAAAGCCCCTGCTTCCAGGAGAGTGGCTTTGTCAGGTTACCTGAGGATCATCTGATCTGCAGAAACCTTGGCACCCTGCACAGTAGGTAAGGAAAGTGATTGCTTTTGTTATCCTACACGGAGGACACTTCCTCAGATGGGTCTCAGGGTTGTAGAGAACTGGAGGGTGATGGCCAATGGGCGGAACTCACCAGATGCTTCAGGGCATCCATTGCTGTTGTTCTGTCCTGGCAATAGCAGGTCCATGTGTAAATAAATCTAAGGGCGCTTCATTTGGATTCACACTGAGGCTTAAAAAAGGAACTTAAAAGTCCACTTTCAATGCCTACTATTAATTATTGTGGAAAAATAATGTCTCTCTGTTGTCAAACTTTGCATCTCCTCCTAACAAGCTTTTACCTCATCCTGCCTTATTAATTAATTCTTATTCAAATCAACTCTGGAGACAGTGGGCTGTACATAGGATAGGAAGATGGCAGATCAGCACCAAGAGCTGTACTTGAGGAGATGCCTTACCTCCTGCCAGCCACTGCATCTATTTTGTGTATCTTTCCATCTCCCTGTCTGTAAAATGTGCAAAGTACTGCTTATTGCACTTCAAAAATCTTGTGAGCTACTTAGTTGTGGATAACTAAATATTATGACATATAAAAGCACAGAGTATAGCTATATCATAGACTTCACACTTGTGTTTCACACTCTCTATTAACGTGGCACTCCATGGTGACATGATATTTACCAAAGACATCCTGGGAGCAGATTTGAAATTTTATTTATTTTTTTTTTTCAAGGCGAAACACTGTTAAGCTCAGTGTTTATCTGCAATGGCAAGGGAAGGTGCTCAATGAATGGTAATGATAGGTTTCTAGTGATAAAAACAGCCTTTCCAGTGCTGAGGGGAAACAAAAGTACCCTATGAGATTTTTCTGGCATTAAGACAGTCAAATTGTCTTTTAAAAGAGTGTGGAAATTGACAGATCATAAAAAAACAGAGAGAACAATCATTGGAGAGTGTGTGATAATCTGGCAATATGGAAATTACAAATTTTAATATTTCCCCCTGAGTCAATGAAATATGCAAAGGAACAACAGCATAATAAAACAAGCTCTGTGTAATCCCTAGGTAGCTAGAGTTAGCAAGATACTCTATCCCAGTTGTTTTTTTTCTTGGTTAATAACAAGTCCACCAAATTACTTCAATATTGAAGGACAGAAAAATCCTCTCTGAAGTTTGGTCGTTGCACAAAGCTGCTCCTTCAACTATCCAAATTTAATGATGGTCTGGTACTTTCCAACCTTGCTTAATTCTTATTGCATAAAGAAAAGTCAGTTGGTCTAAATTTGTGCAGCTGCCATCAGCATTCATTTGCCATAATGGATTTTCTTGGTGATCCATCAAACCCAGTTTTTTCTCCAGCAGAAACCAGCAAGCTATCTGAAACAGTGAGGAGCTCTGTTCCCTAACCATAATGACGAGCTTGTGACTAGTTTCTTTTTCAAGTCAAAACATTTCTTTTGCAAATTTGAAAGAAATCTGAACAGATATCAGATGCAGGATTCCTCCATCTTTGCTAAAAAACCTGCAGAGTAAAAGGTCAATTCGTTCTTTAAAGAGTGCAAAATATTTTTGTTACCTAACATCAGTCACAAAAACAACAGTGTTATGTTCCTGCAAACCTTTGCTAGACAAACAGCAGCAGTCAACTCCCCAAGCAGATAGCTGGCTGTAAAACGAGACCAAATGAAGTGTGCCTTTTGCTTAAGAGCTTCCTTTTCCAAGAAGTTTTGTTTAGTTTCAGTGCCCGAGCTGAACTTGGAATAGTAGATTGCAGCAATTTCAAAATATAGCAGAAAACTCAGCCCAGGCTTGCTTCAGCTCCTAAGTCAGAAGAGCACTTCAGCCATGTGCATAATTTAAGCACATACTTAAGGGTCTGAAGGGCTGAACAACATGCTTATGCCCCTCTAATTAGAGATTACTCTAATCACGCTGCAATATAGATCAGTAATGGAGGGCACCTCAAATACTGTGTTTGGTTTTGGGCCCCTCTCTACAAGAAGGACATTGATGGGCTGGAGTGTGTCCAGAGAAGGGCAATGAAGCTGGGGAAGGCTCTAGAGAACAAGTCTTGTGAGGAGCGGCTGGGGAACCTGGGCTTGTTTAGCCTGAAGCAAAGGAGGCTCAAGGGAGAGCTTCTCACTCCCAACAACTACCTGAAAGGAGGTTGGAGTAAGATGGAGGTCAGTCTGTTTTCCCAAAGACCAAGCGATAGGACAAGAGGAAATAGCCTCAAGTTGCACCAGGGGAGGTTTAGATTGGACATTAGGAAAAATTTCTTCACCAAGAGGATTGTCAAGCATTGGAACTGGCTTCTCAGGGAAATGATGGATTCACCATCCCTGGAGGGATTGAAAAGACATGTAGATTTGATGCTTAGACATGTGGATTGGTAGTGGACTTGGCTGTGCTAGGTGAACTGGCTTGATCTTAAAGGTCTTTTCTATCCTAAATGACTCTATGGTTTAACCCATCTTGCCCTGAAGAATGTCCAGAAGCAACTCCAATGGTTGGAAAACCTACTTCTAACAAAAAAGACAAGTATTTTTCTATACTTAGAGTTATGCAGGCATATTCTGGGCTAAACTAGACAGGGAGGCACTGGCAGGACTGTCCAGAGAGTCCTAAATGAAGAAGTAACGCTGCACAAAGACATTGTTGAAATTTTATTTAGTCCCTCTCTGGTTAGCATGCAAGGAAGTTGCGCTGTGCTTGCATCGCCTGGAGAGATAATGTTGACACCTCAAGGCTGACCCATCTGAAATTTAAAGTGGATCCAAACATGAGTTAAGGATTTTATAGTGTGCTGGGACTTGAGGTAGGGACAGAGTATCAGTTATTTCAAAGGGGAAAGCAAGCTCCAAACAACAGTATGAACAGATGGGGTCTGACTGCAGCTAGCTGGGTTCTGATGAGGTTTTCCATCAGAGGATCTGATCCTCTTAGCTCTGCTCCAGGTTTGCTGAGCTCGAGAGAGCTTGCAACGAGCCTTAGCATTGTGGTAGTCCTGGACGGGCAGTTTTCATTGGAGATGGGGTTCAAGCGTGCCTGTCAGATTTTGCCATTCAAAGCTTCCATTGAAAAATTTCCTGTTTCCAGTAGTTCTGGTTGTAACTGGCTCAAATACAGGTGCTTCAGACAAAAAAACCCCTCACCACACATCTTTCCTTTTAACACCAAAACCAACTTTCTTGAGCTTAGAAGATTTCAATAATGGTCTTGAAGCAAGATTGTCATCTTCCTTCCCTCTCTCTGCAAGCTATAGTTTCTTGTTAAATGTGACAGAGTTACCCCTGGATCAACAAGCTAGGAAAAATATAATCCCCCAGTAACAAGAGGAGCAGCCCTTTTTCAGGGGGAGCAATCAATCCCTTCCAGCAGCACGTGCCTAATGGATCTGTCTCTTTCATTAGCTCTGGCTCCTAATAACCACTGCCTTTGCCAGATGAGGGATGTGTTATACTGGCTTCCTCTCCCGTCTTTTCCTCCCTTCCCTGCCTTGTCAGCGGCATGCTAATTTATGTAATCAATTCATAGTACTGCTTAATGAATAGCTTTGAAGTCGTTAGATTCATCTGCTGGTAAAGGGGCTGATTGGTCAGCCTCTGAATCGTTTCCATTTTCTGAAGCTCGACAGTGTCAGCCAGCATAATTGCTTTAGAAACACCCGTGGGAGACACTTGGGAAGTAGCTGTACGATCCTCCTTTATATTTAAGTGGAAGACAAAGTGGGACAATAATAATACTTAGCATTTTTACCACACTTTATATCATTAAAATGCTCCACGAACATTAACTAATTTTTGCAGTATGCCGTAAAGGTGAGCCATTACTTCACTTACACAGAAGAGAGTCAGTAGTAAAGACAGTAGGTCCTAAGCTCCTTGGATGTTGCAGCTGATGGGTATCTTTGTGCTCAGGACGGCCAGTGGTAAACCCAGATTCACAATGTCCCTTCAGTACCCAACTCCTGTGGAAACCCCTGGGGGATATGAGGTTGAGGATTTAAAACCACACAAAAAAGCAGAAATTGCCATTGGTATGTAAATACTGGGAATGCATTCAGAGATGGTATGAGCCTTGTCTTCTCAGGAACATGGTCCTGATGGAGGCACACAAGCAGCCACTGGCAAGTTACAATTACTACACTTTGGGGCAACAAGATTATTCATCTTGATTAACAGCCCTGTGGGTGCCTGTCTTCTCACCATCCAACCACTCCTCTGTCTTCACATGTGAGTCCTGACCTTCTAATGATGGACATGGTGGTGTACAGCTGTGCTCAGCTCTCCTGCATGATGTGCAGCTGGCATAAGGAAAGGAATTGTGGAAAGGGGGCAAATGGTCCTTGAATTCCCACCCCAGTGGATCCTAGCAGTGTGCTCCAAGGGTACCCTGGGTGGATGATGTGGCAAACGGACCCATTATTTTCAAAATGTCTTTTAAGTCAGCTTAAACTACAGGTTTTACAAAATTGCTTGGGTCAGATACCGAAATGTGTGCTCAGGCAACCCTGCATAGATGCAGGCTCAGACAACAACCATAACACACTGATTTAGCTAGGAGATGGCAAGCAGAAAGTGAGATTTCCTTTCAGCCTGTCTGTCTGCTACCAACGGAGCTGACTACTGCTTTAATTACTTGAAAACTTTCAAATACAAACAGTTTTGCTGTGCTTTATAATGTTTATTCAAGGGTTTCAGCCTCTGCAGCGAGCTGTGATGCAGGATGCCCTCTGGCCACACCATCTCAGTAATGACTCTGGCATTTCTGACAGAGACTAATAGCAGAAATTGTTATCAACGTTTTTAGCAAAATACTGCAAGCTAGAAATTGGATTTCCACCTCCCTTCTGCATCCTCCTTCACTCGTTAATGAGCTACTTCTTCAAGGTGCCAATGGTAAAGCTGTAAAGTGAGATGGGCAATTTATTTCCTGGGCTTGAGACCCTTGGACACAGAAACACAGTTATTTATTTTAATGCATCATTCATATAAAATTACATGATGCTTTACAGGTGTAGCAGGAAGATAAGTTTCCTTATCCCAGGGACCTGTAAATTGATATATTGATGAGATGCTAGAGCAAGATGAATGTGAGGTGCAGGAATCTCACGTTCCAGGTGTAGGTGAGGGTGGTGAGAACTGTTTCTGCCATGCATTGCCACTTAGACTTCAAGAATTTGGGAGTGGACAGGGCATTTCTTTCTTTATAGATGTATTTGGACCCTTTTAACATCACTAGAGAGCTGTAGCACTTCCAATATCAAAAATCCAAGCGTGGCAGGCAGGACTAGGGATTGCCCCCCATACTCAGCGCTGGTGAGGCCACACCTCAAGTAGTGGGTTCAGTTTTGGGCACCTCACTACAAGAAAGACATCAAGGTGCTGGAGTTTGCCTAGAGAAGGGCAACAAAACTGGTGAAGGGCCTGGAGAAGGAGTCTTATGAGGAGCAGCTGAGGGACCTAGGGTTGTTTAGTCTGTAGAAGAGGAGGCTGAGCGGACACCATAAAGGAGGTTGTAGAGAGGTAGTGCTAGTCTTTTCTCACACATAACAAGTGATAGGACAAGAGGAAATGGCCTCAAGTTGCACCAGGGGAGGTTTAGGTTGAACATTAGGAAAAATATTTTCATTGAAAGGCTTGTCAGACCCTGGAACAGGCTGCCCAGGGAAATGGTTGAATCACCATCCCTGGATGTGTTTAAAAGTTGCGTAGATGTGGTGCCTGGGGACAAGGTTTATCAGAAGACTTGGTAGAGTACGGTTATGGTTGGACTAGATGATCTTAAAGGTCTTTTTCAACCTAAATGATTTTATGATTCTAATAGAATTATTTATCCTGCCCTAGTTCAAATGTTTAAAACCAATTCCTAATCTCATCTGGTAGCCAATGGAGTATCTACTAACTGTATGTGGCTTGCTCAAGTATTTCAAGGACTGTCCACTGGTGCACAGGACACTAAGGTGGTAGACTTGCACCCTGGATGACTAGCTCCAGTGTAGAATAGAACAGACTTGCTTTCCTCTTCTTCCAGGGCACCCCGACTCTGTCATTGTTTTTCAGGCTGTGGAGATATAAGTTATCTGGAACTGGATGCATATTGTGCTGCTTTCCCCATTTTTACTTCCAGGGGAACAGAGGCAAAAAAAGCACCTTCTGATGGTGCTTGCATACAAGGATCACAGAGGGGCAATATCTGATTTTCCAGAGAAAAGTTGCAATACCAGCCTACAGATAGGGGATGCATCTTCTCACAGGGACCTTCAATCTGTGTATATCCCAACAGAAACTTGTGGTAGTCAGACCTCCATGGTAACCATGAATGGTTGTCCAGGGAAGAGGCACAGTGTGAATTTCCCTCTGTGAGGGAGTACGAGGTGAAACCAGAATGGATGAATGTCACATTCACCACAGCAGGGACAGTCTGTATGGGTCTTGGCCACCACTTTGTTCCTTCTACCTCCAGGGAAGTCAAACTTCGCTTGGCTTATCATGGTCTCCAGCCCATGCTACCACAGGAACTAATTGTTTACATTTTGCCATCCCTTCTATTTTGTTCATCCGGCCTTGGTTTTAATCTTTAGAGAAGTTTAAACAAGGGAACCATCATCGGCAACTAAGACTCTGCCTTCACCATGAAAACATTTTAATTTCTTGATGGAATACCAAAGTACTCTCCTCACCTGAAGTATCTCATGTAATTACTGACAACACTGAAAGGAAAAACCTTGTGTTAACTTCTTGTCCTTGCTGCTCAAGAGTGTCCAAGGGGCCCTTACACACTGTTATTATTTTGCAAGAAACTCCTTTTGTCCATGGTTTATTTGATTTGATTTATAAAGGGACACAGCAAGGCAGTTGTCACCTCTTCTTCCCATGCAGATATCAGGTCTGAACAGAGACAAGAGGTGAGTGGTGCTCGGTGCCAAATTACTGCCAGATTACTGTTGAGATATGAGGGCTTTTTGTCTTATTCTCCATCTAAATTAGTTACTGCAAAGGGATTTCCCTGGTGGAAAATTCGTTTCAATATTTATTTCCTACCTGACACTTTATTATTCTTTTATTGAGTGGAATATGTGCTTTCTCTTTCAGAGCAGGTTTTCATTCAGAGCTCACTACAACCTTCCTCCACTGTTTTGGTTTATGAACTGGTACCACATGCCTGCTCCAGTTGGCTGCACAGAATGAGTAACTGTTTGGGGGCTGACCCTTTGTCCACCCTCAAAATTAGAGATAATACAAACATCCAGTTCAATGTGACTCAAGACGTAAATAATTTCTTATTTCTTTCATAGCTAAAAACAATAATAAAAGAGTTGGGAGGCGCCTAACACAACATGCCTATGAATTGTCAGAAATGTGTCATTCAAAGCGGTTTATTTATAATCTGGTAATTTGTAACAACAGGAAGACAAGACTGAAATGTCTTTCATACACTAGGGAAGGAAGCAGCTCAGGGTAAGCATACCCAGGTTTAGGAGACTACCATGTCCCAGGTGTTCTCCACTGCCTCAGAGGATGTAAATCCTTGGTAATGCTCTGCATCCATTTTTTTTCAATCTCTCCTGCTTGCATTTCTCTGGTTTGTATAAAATGTTCCATCGTGCACTGGAGAGGTGCTGGAGACATGGCCTTGAGTGTAGTGACTCCAGAGCACCAAGGGATAGTATCTTCTCCAGTAGCTCCCTCTCACAGGTTTTTCTACCACCTGGCTTTGCTGGATATGGAGGTATACAACACATGTACACAAGTATTGCTGAAGAACAAGGCTTGCTTTGCATGCTGGCCCAGGGTCCATCACTTCAGAAAAATACTTGACAACCTCTGTAATTTTTATATTTGCTTCCCTTGAGCAAATTTATGGTGAAGCATTTCCCATGCATGGTGTGGCTTCGATAGGAGAGCGCAACACCTTTCCCTGTATTACTTGTCAGCCTTTCCATTAACAGAGGATGAATGTGATTTCACATCCCTGCAGGTCACGGAAATTGAATCCTGGTCTACCACCTCACTGCTGGATTACAAGAAAATAGAAGCCACGGTGTTGGCTTTGCGAAGGACTCTAGGGTGAAACGACATTTCAGCTGCAGTGGTTCCACAATTTCTGTTGTCACAAGCAGCATTTAGTTTACAGCTCATAACTTGCTTTGTTCCTCCTGTAGCTCTTGGAGGCTCCTCTGGGTAGTGTTTCTCTCCTAGTGAAATGAATACTGGACTACAGGAGACATGTTGTCTACTTCTACCACTGTCCAGTTTAGGGTAAATCATTTCATATCTACATATTCATTTTTCCCACTTTTCAATAGTCATAGTGTTAATGTCTTCACAGAATACTTGGAAATCTGAGTAAAAGAGGTAAGACTAATAATTTGATAGTGCTACAGTCTCATTGATAGGACTTAAGTGCTTTAAATATCACATGGTAAACCAAAAGCTTTCCACTTTCCTAATATTGTGGCTTCAGCAGTTCCTTTGAATTTTGGTAACTCGTTTGCCTCTGGCATCTCCTTTTTCAAAATATGTGGAGAACACTTAAAAGTCACCCCTCAAAAATGACAGAGAATGAGCAGCTCTTACGGTACTTCTCCTCAAAACGCTTCAGCACTAACCAAAGATATACTTAGTTGCAAATAGATTTCAGGTATTTATACAGTTATAGTGGGAAAGATTTAGCAAGAGCATGTTTATAATAGAGATTCCTCACAAGTTAACTATATGCACGACAATATAATATTACAAGAGCATATTGGAGAGGCCTTTACATTAAGAATGTCATCTATTTTCATAATGGAAATATAAGAGTTTCTGCTGATGTTTTGGAGACTGAAATGTGTTTTCCTCCTCCCTGAGCTGATTATTTTTTCTCACTTTGGCATCTTATTTATATCATTTCTTCTTATACAATTTTATTGTGACATCCGGCTGCAAAATAAAAATGTAGCCTACAGGAAAACTTAGAATTGTGTTCCCTACAGTGCATCACTCAGACAATAAAATAGCCATCACTAAAAAACTGTGTTTACAAAAGCTGTTATTTGTAAATAGAAAGTTTTCTTATGGCACTGCATCTAAATAAATGCATAGGGACAGCTTTTCTGATGGTGCAAACTGCCTTCAGGATGGCTTTTCCAATTTTTGCAAGCTGGAGATCTGCTCAGGAGGCCTCCTTTCCTTTCTACCACTTATTCTGAGAGCATCTGAAAATGCACCTCTGTTGGGTATGTACAGGGTTGTGTTACTCTGGTTGGTTGATTTTTGTGTATGCGTACGAGGGTCATCTTTTATTGTGTTCACTTCACTGTTCCTGCTCATCCTGTGACCAGTTCCGTTGACCATCTCATGGTCTTCTCAAGTTTATGCCTGTCTGGATTTAGGCAGCCGTTTCTGATAGTAATTTGGGCTTCAACATCCTCCTTTCAAAACTATAAATAATACTACCAAGAGATCAGTGGGAGAGCTAATACTAGATTAGAAGCAGTTTCAAGATTGCTATCACAAAGTGTTAATACATTGATCTACTGTAGGCTTAAGAAAAGAACAAAAACAGCATGATTGCTTTCTTACAAATTGATTACATCTATACGAACATTGCAAAGAAAAATCCAGGCATATCCAAGCACAATTTTGACAACAGACTCGCCAAACAACTTTTTTTAGAAACTTGTTATGATGCAAAAGGAGGAAAGGCTTAGCTGGAGGCCCCATTGCATGAAGAAGACCTTCTGGAACAGAGGAGTTGGTTTGAGAAGATGTTTGGAGCTGGTAACCCTCCTCTATTCACCTGATGATGCTAGAATTGGACTGTATTACAGTACTGTCATGCACTGAAATAGAATGTGAACGTGCAGATGAAATGGCACCTACCTCTGAGCTTGCCATGATAGTCAGTGGAAGGAAACAAATATTTCTCAGGTACAATCTATTTTGAATGGCCAGTTTAGGATGAAATGAGGTATACACAGCATCTGTTTGCCTCCATTGACTCAGAAAAGAGGATAGGAGACTAGTCCCGATGGAAATTTCTCCATTATTGTTCTCTCAGTAGAAATGAATCTAGACAGGATTTCAGGAATGGCTGACACCATTTTTAAGGAGAAGTAATTGGACAAGACAAACCTACATTTGTGGAACCTAACTCTCATGTTCTTCTGGTAAAAATAAAGAGAGAGAGGGTTGGTTCAGCTCAGTTACTTCAGCAGCAAGTGGTAGAAATTGGGTGACTCAAAGGAAACAGGATGGGGTCAGCTTTGAATTCCTTGACTCATCTGCTTCAGCACTGCTGTTGGACACTGGCTGAGATGCCCTAGGATGTAAGCATGGGTGTGCCACACATGACCTGAGATTAGAGGGAATCTGTTGCCTTTCAGAGCAGCAACCAGAGACTTGGCAGGACATTCTGATTAGGCTCACATAGCACTTGCTACCTCTGCTTAGGCAACTGAGTTGAGTCTCCAACTTTAAATAGCAATAATGATGATCTCTGTATGTGGGCTGAGTATCTGTATTCCTGCCATAGCCAGAGGAGATGGCACCATTACAGTCCATGTGGTACTAAAACTTACTTATTTATCTATTTCACTAAAGTGTTAGCCTTGCTGCTGCTGTTCATCTACTGACTACTGAGTGTAATGAGAATTTATATCCTCAGCTCGTTACAGGGTCTGCATCTTGCTCCTGCAACTCAAAGGGCAAATGTAGTTGCTGGGACAGTAACTCATGTGCTCTTTACAGCTTGGGGAAAGTGCTGGGAGCTGGGTGGGACTTTGGCAAATAGAGTATAACCCAACATGTATTTTTATGTCACTAGAAGATGTTCTTTTGCTTACTAAAGGTCTTTGTGGGCTCCTGACATTTGTGGTGACTTTGAGGGTTCCACAAAGAATTACAGAATGGTAGGGGTTAGAAGAGACCTCTAGAGATCATCTAGCCCAATTCCCCTGCCAAAGCAGGGTAGGTCACACAGGAATGTATCTAGACAGTTCTTGAAAGCCTCTAGAGAGAAGAACTCTGCAACCTCCCTGGGCAGCCTGTTCCTGTGCTCTGTCACCCTCACAGAAAAGAAGCTTTTCCTCCTGCAGGTACTCTGCAGTGTGAGACCTGGGCAGAAGATCTTTCCAACTTCTTTTGTCTGTAGGCATCTGTAGCCCATCCCAATTAATCTTTTCAAGATTATAGTTTTTTTATCTAAATCACACCACACAGTAAAGTTCATTATGACCACAACTCAAAGAAATCCATGTAATTCAATTTTCTGGCAGTACTTATCTGCTCATCTGATTCTGATTGTGTATATCAAGGTAATTGGACTAATGTCATCAAACTTACACAAGTGTAATCAGAGTGTCTCTTGATCTGAGATAATCCACAGAACATGTATTACTTGACCTCTTTTACTCAGTTCACCCTTACACAAAATGGAGATGATGGATCAGCTCTACAGGGTTGAATGCAAGCAAACTGACCTGAAAAGCTCTTTCCTTCCTTGGCTTCAGTCAGGGACAATTTGTGTCTTCAGAGCAAAACATAACTGCAGGGCCCAGCAACACTTTGCCCAGAAAGAGGAGCTTGAGACAAGAGCTGGGGATGGCAGAAGCAAAAAGGATAAATTAGTCTGGAAGTATTTGACTTTGGGGAGTGATGCAGATGCTTCTAGGAAGACATGTATGATTGCCTCTAAAGTTTAAAGTCTGTTGCCTACACGTAGATATGTTGTGTCTGTTGAGAAGCCTAAGGATATCTTGCCCAGGACTCCAACTAATGCTAAAGAAGGGCAGAGATAGATGGCTGCCAACCCCATTTAGCTGTCTCTGATAGCCAGAGGCTTGGACAACTATGTCTGAGCAATTGAACCAAACCTTTAGCGTCTGGGATGACGGGATTGAGTGCTCCCTCAGTAAATTTGCAGATGACACAAAATTAAGCAGGAGTGTCGATCTGCTTGAGGGTAGGAAGGCCCTGCAAAGGGATCTGGACAGGCTTGATCAATGGGCTGAGGTCAATTGTATGAGGTTTAACAAAGCCAAGTGCTGGGTCCTGCACTTCAGTCATAACAACCCCCAGCAATGCTACAGGCTTGGGGAAGTGTGGCTGGAAAGCTGCCTGGTGGAAAAGGACCTGGGGGTGCTGGAACCCCAAGTTCCAGTAACTGACATGCGTTCAGGCTAATGACTCCTCTTTAATCAAGGGATCTACAGGTAGGGAAATAGATATTTTATCAAGGTATCAAGCAGTAGACTATGCTTTAAAACTGTGGACAAACAGAAGAAGACCTCACAATGTGGGCTACTACAGACACTGTCGTGCTGATTTCATTGGTTTCAATGGGTTTTATCTTCATGGCTTGTACAGGGAACAAACTTGGAAACTCATGTTACTCAGAAAACAGCTAATAACCTAAAAAGCCAGGTATTGTGTTAGCTATTTATATCTCAGCAGCTAGGGAATTCATCTAATCACAAAAAATCTTAACTAATGACAAATAAATAGACTGATGGTTACCTGCTTTCAGCTGTCCAGATTCTTAAGCTTATCTGAGTCACACTTCAAAAGCCTCAGATGGTTCTGTCAGTACAGATGCAAGCGTCAGTTGCATAAGGGCCAGAGCATGTGAAACAGATAAAAGTAAGGAAACTCACCACTTGTGCTACTTTTCCAGACCTAAGCTTCCAAGGCTTCAACCTGCAGTTGCATCAGCAGATGGTGACTTGATTGTGAAGAAGTCCACTGTTTTTCAGTGGCTATAGATGGTATAGGTTTTAATTTATCTGATCAGATATAGAAGCCATGTGTGTTAGGTGAATTCCACCTACACATGGTACCGCTGACCATTTGGGCTGTTAAACCTCTGCTCCCATTTAGGTCAACGGAGACAAATAGACATTTTTAGAGTTGAATTCATGTGACTCATTTTAGACAATTATTTTACAATGAGGTGAATCATATTCTAAAAGTGTTTATTTCCTTTGCTGACTATAAAAGTAGTCTAGACAACTGGTTTTGTTGTAGATGCTGGAAGGTCGACTGAGACAGATGTGTCCACTCCGGGCTGATTGTGTATTCAGCCTAACCTGCAAACCTTTCCAGATCAACAAACAGACATTCAACTCATTTAAAAAGTGTTACAAAGCTGTAAATAAATACTAGAAGGTTTAAAAGATAGGGTTTTGAGAGCACATGCTCTGTTCAAATACTTGGGATTTTTACTTTGTAAAGTGCTTGCATTTACCTTGCTTTTGTTTCAGTATCAAGTGTTGGTATCTATTTGCAAGATGAGATGTAGTTTAGGACAGCTTGTTGAGCTAGCACAGTGATAACAGTGTAAAAAATTATATAAACCTTAAAGTAAATATATCTCTCTATATATATAAACGATTCAATCTTTTTTTTCCTATGATACAGTCATAGCATGTAATTCAAAGATTAGTACCAAAGAAAAATCTTTTCCCACTGAATTAAACTAACACTGTGTAATTTAATTAACCAGTTGATATAAATATAGAGCAGTGTAGTCTCGGACTGTAGAATTTTTTGATACCAGCAGAAATACACTGTGGATTTTCAGTGTCATATTTGCCGACATTTTTCTTAATAAGATTATTGAGTGAAGCTCATTGAAACACATGATCTCCAGAGACTTTCCCATTTAGTTTTACTGTGGATTTGAATTTTTCCATTTAAGGCCATTTGAAATCCCAAATGGTCTCCATCAAAGTGACTTTCACTTAGAAGTTCCTGCAGCTTCCTGAGCTCCCTTAGAAACCAACTTATCCAAATCATGACGTTAAGTGGGGCAACAGTATTTAATTTCATACAGTTGGGAAATTGACTGTTACACATCTTTGGTGGTACAAAGTTTGCTGGTAATTTCTAATTTTAAAGCTCTTTTGGAGGATTCATAAAGCCCTTGAGACTACTGTGAAGGAATACGATACTCTTTGCTACTGCTACCTAAATAAAGCGCATGAGAGATTAAGCATAGAGGGAAATCTTGCATTACAATAGGTCAACAAAGTAGATGATACATTAAGAATTCATCCAGCTTATCAACGAACATCTGACTAGATATCAAACAGCAGAAATCACTATTGCAAGCCACACCTACATGCCTCTAAATCCAAATCTGATATACACATCTCATGATATTCTCTTTTTCCCAACAAAGTAGTAAAATAGCTTCATTGGACAGAAGTACTGAGAGACTGTATTTCCAAGAAGCATGTAGTTAGATGTTAAGATGCAAAAGTCATATGCCAGACTCCTGAGTTCAAGTTATTGGTAGGTTACAAGCATTTCTGTTTGATTTTAGAGCAAGCCAGGTTTCAAAATGAAGAAATTCCTTCACTATTGGAGGAACTAAGAGAGGTTTTACGTTCCACCATGACTGTCATAGGAAAGGATCTGGCTTGACTGTATATTCTTTCATCAAGAGCTCCAAGGCACTCTTTATCTCATATAGCTAGATATCTGATCATGTCTCTTTTTGAAGAGTCATGGGACATGGCCATTGGTAAGGAACACCACAAGCACAATGCCAACTGATGCTAGAGTTCAAGAAGACCAACCAAGTAGTGTAGCAAAGTATGATTGCAAGAGTTGTTCACTCAGTAAATCCCACACCACTGCCTAACAATTTCAGTCAAACCCAGAAAACGCTTCTTCAGCAATTCCTACAGTTCAGGCAAGTCTCTTTTGACAAGAGATGAGGTTTTTTATATTTATGGGAAAGAAGAAGCTGAATGTCATACTTGGTCACCATCCCACCTGCTTGCTTCAGTTGTATGGGGGAGTCTAAGGGATGGTAAATCAACCTACTCACTCCTCACAAGAGCAGCAAATTAGAGAACTCATTCCTAGTCTTAAAAAAGGAGATATAACGGAACAGGTATATCTGTGCCCTTGTCTTCTCTCTCCCAGCATTTCCCTCCATCCTCCCAAAAGTATTGCTCATCTCACTAACAGGAATGACAAATGCCAGTGAAAGAGGAAGGCAAATGCATCCCCGCTGGAAAATAACCACCCTGTAGATCACACTAACTGAAGGCTTCATGTCGTACGAAGATAACACAGTGCATCGCTCAGGACCGGGAGACTGCTTTGCTGCAGGACGCAGTGGGCTCAGCTGAGTGTATTAATGATTCATGCTTACTTCGCCAGCACATAATATATCGTAATCATATGGTACCGGCATGCAGCGGTACTTGAGACACATTTGTCCAGCTAATAGTTTGACTTCATCTGAAGTGTTTCATTGGGTCACTGACCTATTAATTGTAGGCAGAGCGCAGGAGATAATATATAGTCGATACACTCCCGAGTCAGACTCCTTTCTTCGCAGTTACCAGGCAACCTCCTCTAGCTCTGCACAGCTCTGCTAATACTTTCCGTCTCTTCCCACTGCAAACTTAGCGATGGAGAGCATGTGTTTGCGAGAGCATCGGAGGGTAAGAGACAAGGCAGGGCGTATTTAAGTTAGATGGCTTTTTACGAGCATTAAGCAGTGCACTCCCATAATAAACAACTATGCCAGAGCTAATACTCAATAAACAGTGTGCTTTATAAGCAATTAGGGACTCACATTGTGGAACAGCCATTTCAATGGAATGTACGCTGATACCCTAACAATGCTTAGCAAGATAAGTGGCTTGTTAAAAGCATCATAATTCTCCTTTAAAAATCAATTAACAGTTTGGTGCATTTTTTTGGTCTGTGGACTCCTGGGTGTCTCATTCAAATGAGGACGAAGCCATGGAACTGCTTCTTATGTTCCATTCATTGGCTGCTATTTAACCCCCAAAAGTGCAACTGGAAGTAAATCTGCAAAATAAATAAATAGAATTATATATCCATAGTCAAGTTTGGTTGTTTTTCAGCCCAAGAGGCAGCGGAAGGTGATCAGATGAGTCAGATAAACACATTTTCTCTGGGCAAAGGAGAAGACAGAGCACATTATAAAGCCATTTCATTCGTGTTCTTGCTAATTCTTCTAAATTACATTTGTTAATAATGCCTTCCCTAAATCATGCTGGGTTAGGTAGCAGAGGTTTAGTTTAGAGAAGTTTGATTGTGTTTTCTACACAAACAGGCAATATATAGTCCTTTTCCTGTAGATACAGAATACGACTCCCTTCTTTTCTAAAGAAACCTGTTTTATGGGATCCCTGGAAAAGAACAGTCTATCAGGGCACCAAGCACAGAAAAGAGGGTAAGAAAGTCATGGGAGAGGAACATCCTGGCCATGCCTCCCCTCCGTCACTAGCAGGCAGGGGACAGAAGAACCAAACGCCCTCCTCTTTTCCCCTCACAAAACCAGAGATGTTTTGAGCCACTCCTACTTGCAAAGGTAAAAAGCTAGAACCCTTTTCTAAGTGAGACTGGATACTTTTGTCCTCTCTAAATATTCACAGGACTGTTTTTCTCAGCCCAATCTGATGCAGTCCTTATTTCTCCCTGAGCATCAATGTCCTCTCCCTGCCATTGGTTTCCTATCAGCTCTTTATAAATGCCTTCTTTCTTCCCTCCCTGATTAACTATTAAACTATTAAATCAAATGCTGCGTCCAAGAGTTTGTAAATAAAAACACAACATCCACCTGCCTCTCCTCCAGGGATGAGCTGTGTGAGCCACAGGCTTTATTGGAGGAAATTCAACCACTGTTTTCTGGGAGCTTCCCCTTCATACCAGCAAGCCCATTCAGCAAACGAGTACAAGAAAAGGGAGTAGGTTTTGCAAGGTGGTAAAGAAACAATACTGGACCTCAGTGCGGGATTTCTGTTCATACTTTCAGCATATACTAAGCATGCACTGGGATTGCCTTGGGCAATTAAGACGGTTCACATGTACTTTTCAAATGCATGCAATTGCAAAAGAGTTTGGATAGATTTTATAATCCTGCTGGACTGTGCTGAGCTCAGGGATGAATGTACACTTAGACTGCAGAACCTCAGAGGTGATATATTGTGGTGTTGGGGATGGGACCAGAAATGGATAGTAAAGGGTATCAGAATTACCCTTGATAGGAATTGTGTTGTTTTACAAACTATTCAGAGAAGTTTCTAGGTGTCATGCTCGGATTAAACTAGCTAGAAAAGTGTTTTTCTCTCATCTACCATGAAAAGCTTCATACTTCTGGGAAATAGAGGGAAAAAAAAAGACAATACTTTGGCTGCCTAAAAGTCAAACAGTTTCATTCCTGCCATTGCCAGGGCTGCAGAGCCAGCTGGCTTTCCCCTGCTTTCCTCTTCATCCCCAGCCTGCCCCAGAGCAAGAGAAACGCGGCTGGTTGCAGTGCTTTTGGTTTGCAAAACCACATCTTCCTAGATCCTATTTTATTCTCTGCACTGTAAACTCCCAGAGCAATTGAACAGACTGAAAACTGGGAGATGGAGCAATGCAGAGAGGATGCCAGAGTTGCTCCAGCCAGAGGCGTGTGTGTCTTCAGAGTGTGAGTGCATGTCAAAGTATATACCTTTCCAATCTAGAAAATTTGTCTTGTCCATCTAAAGAATTTTTTTATTCTGAGTAGAGAGAACCTGCCACTTAAAAACAGAACAAGTGGCCCTGCTGAAGATAAATCTGTTAATACACACCCAAGCCTTTATATAAAAATCAACCCAATAGCCAATATAAAAGTCAATAGAGAGCTCTGACCCTTATGCTAAGTTATATATCTCAGAATCACAGAATAGCAGGGGTTGGAAGAGGCTGTCTAGTCCAACACCCCTGCCAAAGCAGGTTCACCTAGGGCAGGTTACACAGGAACGTGTTTTGAATCTCTCCAGAGAAGGAGACTTCACAACCTCTCTGGTTAGTCTAGTACAGGCTCTGGCACCTTCACAAGAAGGAATTTTTTCTGTATGTTCAGATGGAACCTCCTGGGTTCCAGTTTGTTCCCATTGTCCCATGTCCTATCACTGGGCAGCACTGAAAATTTTCTGGCCCCATCCTCCTGATACCTGCCCTTTAGATTTTGAGAAGCATTGATCAGATCCCTTCTCAGCCTTCTCTTCTCCAAGCTAAATAACCCCAGGGCTCTCAGCCTTTCCTCATAAGAGGGATGTTCCAGCCACTTCATCATTCTCATAGCCCTCTGTTGGACTCTTTCCAGGATTTCCCTTTGTCTCTTTAACTGGGGAGCTCAGAGCTGGACACAGCACTCCAGATGTGGCTTCACTAGGGCAGAGTAAAGAGGGAGGAGAACCTCTCTTGCCTTGCTGATCACGCTCTTTTTAAAGCACCGCAGGATACCGTTGGCCTTCTTGGCCACAAGGACACCGGGTTAACTTACTGCCCACCAGGATATATAACAAAACTTTGCAGATACCACCTGAAAAAAAAAATATACCACCCTCTCTATCTCCTGATTGCTTTTTTTCTCTTTTGCTTTATTTAAAATTATTTTTTTCTTTAAATCAGCTCTTATTGGAAGGTCACAGAGGAACACATGGCATTTCTTAGGTGAAGGGATCCCAAACAGTCCAAGAACCAAAACTGGAGCAAATACGTTCAGACCATTAAAATACTGAACTGAAGACAGCTGGCTTCTTGCTGTCTGCTGCCTGGCTTCTCTTTGCTATGAATCTTTCATTGGTGATTTTGTTTCAGACAAAAGGGAAAGAGAGAGAGAAAAATGTCACAAAAAGCAATATAAAATGGACAGATGTAAAACTTCTTAGACCATTCACATTAAAAATTGACATGCATATTTTATCTGTTCTAGAGAGCCTAAACCAAGTTTTATGACCCCTCTGCTTTTATTTCAGACAGGCCAGATCATATTCAAAGGGAATTAAAAGGCTGTTTGGGATGTTGCAAGTGGAAAAGGAAGATTTTGATTAGCTTCAGAGAACTTTGGAGCATGCTTCCACTGTGTTGCTGAGGTAGCAAATCAAGATTAAGGTACATTAAAGTCTATAAGAATTTTTATAATGACTGCCTATGAAAAGCTGTGTTTAAGTAACAAAAGTAGAGGGTTTTAAAAAATTTTCTGGCCTTCTATCTATGGGAAGAATTAAGCTGTCAGGTCTCACAACTCCTTACCAGGTCAGATTACTTTTATAGCCCTGGTTTGTAAAAGAAAAAGACATGACTCAAATCCTTGCCTTTTTCCCCTCCATGGATCTGCTGTATTTAGAAGAGTGGAATTCATCAAGATTTGAAGATGCCACTGCTGTTCCTGGCCTCCAGAATGCTGCTATCCTCAGTCCACTGTGACTGGAGAACCTTGCAGGGAGCACGTCAGCTGTCACTCAGGTCTTGCTCAGGGAAGTATCTCACCAACATTGAAGACGTTTCATCTCTTCTAAGGCCAGCCTCTTCGGGGTCAATGCTATTAAGACTTTTTTTTCCTACGGTTATGGGTAGGACTGAAATATTTATCTTTTCCTTTTCTTTTCTTTTCTTTTCTTTTCTTTCCTTTCCTTTCCTTTCCTTTCCTTTCCTTTCCTTTCCTTTCCTTTCCTTTCCTTTCCTT
>JAVSBS010025986.1:13421-25989 GCA_033124195.1 Coracias cyanogaster
AAAAAAAAAAAAAAAAAAAAAAAAAAAAAAAAAAAAAAGCTGACATTCACATGTGGCATGCATTTTCAATTTACATTTTCATTAATAAATTTTCTGGAGATGAGATGTTTTCTTCCTTCAGTTCCTGTTCTCACTTGAGGTTGCTGATGCAGCACCTACTGTTCTTCATGTGAAGTCACTTTTATCCCTCTTTCAGGTGTGCAATGCTTTGCAGTCTCAGGACAATGCTAAATGAGAGAATTTTACTTTCTTTCATTCTCTTTGTGGACTGTAACCAGTTTTGTGAAAAACTGGGTTCCTTAGGCTGATTATATTGAAAGCAATGTCTAATCAATAAAGACATTGTTTGGCATTTTATATAGAAATTTCACTGACTGATTTGCCTTTCCCAGTATAGGTGCAAGAAAGCATTTAAATAGATTACGTCCCTAGAAATAAGGGCAGATGATTACCCTATATCCACTCCTGAGCACTTACAAAAGGACACCATGACCATCATTGGAACTTGCTACCAGTGATTAAAATCTAAGAGTTCATAGTTCAAGTAATTGATGCAATATTCATAATTTTGGATTCTTATAAATTTCACATACCATGTAAACTCAGCTTAGAGAAACAGAAGCAAACACTAAGAGAAGATTTTATATATTTTGGGCAAACATTAAATCAGCAGAGTCAGATTAATATGCTATCTCATTTGAAAAAATACTGTAAAGAAAAAAGGTCTTAGATTTAGATGTATCTTCCTATATTCCTCAATGTCTCTTTGCCGTGGAACCAGCTAAGTAAAACAAGCAAGACTGCAGCTCTGTAATCAAAATTTACACACACTGTGAAAATTACAAACCAGTAACAGTAATGAACAATTTTGCAATGAGGTGTTGCTTAGCATAGCTGAGACAAGGAGCTCCCAAATATTTTACTAAATCAGTTCATGAGTCAAAGAGAGTCCAGGTGACATTTTTCATAGCTAGCATTGTGGATGCACCAGCAGTGGAAAATCCGTGCTGGCATGAGCTCAGATACCTCAGAACAATCTGCTTAAAGAAAACAGAATGAAGTAAAAATATTTTGACTGAGTTTTTGGCCCTAAAAAGAAAATATTTAAATGATTCCAGAAATTATAATCATATGTTAATCACATTCTCCTGCATTAATAATATTTTTTGAGAGACAGAGATCCCCAGATTTTAAGTTACACAAACATAATTAAAGGGAAAAATAACATAGTATTATCTATGCCACCAGTACCACTGAGCCAGTAAATCACCTTATTAAATGAGGGCTCGTTGTTCATGATCAGCCTAGCAGAGTACTTTACCAGAACTAATACTTGTAACAAAAACATGGAAAATAAAATTGGAAAAGCAACTCGTTCCCTCATCTGAACCAGTTCCTGTTGTGAAAATGAGGGAATAAATCCGGTCTTGTGAGGCCGGCACTGAATATGTGACAGACACAAATTGGGAAACAAATAATAATCGTTTATTTACAGAAACATTTGCAGGTTCTTTTGGGTTGCCAGCGATAAATTAAGAGCGACAGGTACACTAAGCGTTGTATAGCTAATTTTATAACAACACCACACTAAAACCGACACACATGCTCTAACAACACAATTTGCCCACTGTAAGCCCAGCCTGGCTGATAGACAAGCCTGTCGAACTCAAATACAGTGGAGCACAAGACAGTACTGTTGTGATGAAAAGAAAAGGGAAAACGAAAATAAGAATACACTCAGGGAAGCACAGAAGGGCACCTGAGAAGAAATGTGAAATACACCCAGGAAGGAAAAGTATATCACTCAGCGTGAGCTGAGGTAAATAATCTTACCCACAAGAGGTCCCAAGTGGGACAGATAGAGAGGGTGAATTCGTCAGTTCGTCCAGTCATCGGTATGATTCCGAGTCGTGTCCCGATTTTTGGGCCGCAATTGGGGTGATATTTATACTCGAATTTCCACATTGCATCACCAGGGTATACGTGTGGGTGGGGATAACTATAGACAATCTTGTCACTTATGTTAATGTCACAAAGTCCGTTAATTCACACCTGCATGGGTGGAGGTAATGGCTTTTTTGTTTTAGGGCGGAAAAAAGGGGGGACTGGGACCATGGGGCCTCCACCTCGTTTCACACTCCTCCAGGCATCAAGTTAACACCAGATATCGATCTATTGATGGCTGCCACCTTGCCCAGTGCTTGCCACCTCGGCCGGTGTTGAGTTTCATGCTTCCAGGCATGCATCTACATGGTGTATGTGACTTGGACTTTTGTGACTAACTTTGCTCTCTCCACACTTGTGTATTCAGGTTATTCATAATTTATCTACACATTACTCGACCAGTAAAGTGTGGCAGCTGTCCTCACATATGTTCCCAGTCCCCAGTCCCCAGACCTAAGAAAGGCAATACCTGCTGTGCAAGCTGTCCTTCTGAGTAGATGTTATACACGCTGGAGTTCCTTTTGTTTTCTCAAACAAGGACTAATAAAGCTTGTTGCTACTTCATTCCCTGGAACTCTCTGCCAAAAAACCACCCTGCTATTGGCTTCAGGAAGTTGCTATAGTTTCTAAGTGTATAAGAAATATTGGGTCAAACAATACAAAAAAAGGAGATCAATAATTAATATGTGTGGGGTTTATTTTTTTCTAAAAAATATAGAAATGGAGCATTGGATTTCCTTACTGGTTGATTTGGAGATTGCCTGAAGAGATTCTGCCTAATGAGTTCTTGTTTTGACTTTTTTTTCCTGTGCAGCAGGCCAAGTATAGATCAGCGATTTAGTAACAAATTGAATGAAGTTTGATAGAGGCATGGGTCTCTCAATGTGCACTATAACGGGATTGCCTAATTCTCCCTCTTTAAAAGTAGTAAAGACTTGGTTTTTTTGTTTAATAAAACCTTTCTAAATTGAAATAGGCACTGATGGTTTAAACATTTTCAATAATAAAGTCATCAGTCTCAATAAACTTAATTTCTGTCAACTTTGTGAATCATACAGGAGCATAAGTTTTATAAATGTTTGTAAATATTTCTGTATAAATCTTTGCTATGTGTAACATTTGAAAGTAATTTCTTTACTGTTCTGAAACACAACTGAAGTAATTTGATTTTTTCGTAACATGACTATCAAGTGCATATCCAAGCAATAATGTGTTACATACAAATACATCATGTTATATATGACTGCATCAGAGGCAAAGCATCGTCTGTATGTCTAGACAAGATAACTGTTAGCAAAATAAACAGGAGACTATTTTATGCCAGACCAACATTTCACGGATTTCTGGCAACAGTTTTTTCTCCTTTTTTTTTAAATAAAAATATGTGAGACAAAATAACAAAGTTCCCAACTCCACTGGGATTTAATTGGGCAAGAAATAGATATGAACCTGTGTTTGCAAAAGAAATACTTTTTTATTCATCCAAATGTATAACATTTTAAATCTGAAAGCCTATAATATTTGTTAGATATTTTTGATTTCCTGAAGAAAACCACATACAGCACGAGACCAAATCTAAACACAAATTAGAGAAAAAAATGACAGAAAACTCTGCCTGGGGAGAACCAGTGCTAGTGTGCCAATTTTTACATAGGTAGCTGATTTACTTTTTTGTGCCTTTTATCAGTTATTTAAATCTGAGCGGTTGATGTGTAAACATTTTTGCAAACAATTTCAAAGTATCTCTCAAATGCTTTCAGTGAAATGCTCCATATAACACATTTCGACTCTGTGCTGACTGTTCTCCTTTGTGGGACTGCCTGGACCTGAATTTGAGAAAATGAGGTGAGAATGTCTGGACTGCAGTTTCCCCACACTCTCCTTGCATTTTTTAAGACAGGTGTGAAGTTTGCCTTTTTCTCGGCACTGGGAACCTACATGGTTGCATGGCCTAATGAAGGTGGTAAAGCATGGCCTTGCAAAGACATTAGACAGTGTCATTGGTGTTTGCAGCTGCAAATCATCTGGTGTCATGGGGTTCTGTGGGCCAAAGTAATCTCCAACTCTGCCTTCAGTCTCACTTCCTCAAAGCCTGAATATAGATACAGGGGCCTCTGCGCCCTAAGGGCAAAGCTTTGAAAAAAGTCCACTGAGTACCTCAGCTTTGTCAAAGTCCATCATCACCAGGTGCCCTCTCCACTGAGCAGTAGGCACACAGTACCCTCAGCCTTCCTTCTGCTACCAATGAACTCCTACAAACTTGTTTTCTTGCATTCCCTTCTTCTTCATTCACTCAAAAAGGGATTTTGTGAAATTAGTTTTGTGACTCCATTTGTAAGATCAAAGTAAAAGAGGAAAGGCTGGAGTGCTTGAAGTAAATGGAAGATTTCCTGATTGCTTCCATGGACCAGTGGAAAAAAAAAGAAAGGATTATAAAGAACTGAATACAAAACAATCACAACAAAAAAACATCCCCAAACCAACGAGCCATACCATTTCTATCAGCCTCTAAGGGATTTAAAGAAAAACAAAGCCTTACCTCTACTTGATTCACCAGGGCGGATCAGGATGGACTGTCAAGCAGGAAATTCAAGTGCCTTAACTGCAGGTTTAATAATTCTGTCCTTCCTGGACCCTGACTACCAGAGCACCTTCAGACTAGATCATTATGTTTACCTTTGCATATGCAAACCTCTGCTGTGGTGACCCTTTCCTGGGAAGACCGGTTCTTTTCATGAAAGGCCTCCAGCACAGATCCTGAGCTCTGTAGCAATCTGCAGCTCAGCTGCTCTACTTTAACAGCTCTGTTGCTGAGTTACTGAATCATCTCTGGAAGATGTGTGTCCTTCCTTGGAAGATAAGGGAGCTGTTGATCTGCAATGTGGTTATGATTACAATGGTCATTAAAATTTATATATATATACTTATATAATCATAGAATGGTTGGAGAGGGCCTTAAAGATCATCTGTTTCCAACCCTCTCTGCCATGGGCAGGGACACCTCCCACTGGGCCAGGATGCATATGTGTGTGTGCATTTGTGTGCGTGTATGTGTGTAGATAATATCTAGTGATCATTACTGTGATTCTTCAGTAATTTATTTAGACAGAACAGAAGTATAAGGAATTCCTTAAGTAAAAATATTTTAGCAAGAAAAAGAAAAAAGCTAAAATTAAAACATCAATCCTGCTATGAAGCAGCTAGCAGTTACAAAAGCAGTGCTGGCTGGAACTCAAGTGGCAGAGGAGCAGCTTAGGTGTGTACACTTAAGCGTGGGAGTATATGCATGAAGTTACAGAGGAGTTAGAAGAGAACACAAGAGAATTAAACTTCAGGAAGTGTGCAAAGAGTCTTCTAGCAGTCAGCTTTGCTGGTACACATGCTGATGTTCCCAAGAACACAATATTCAGAAGCCATTTCCTATACCTGTCCCTTATTTGGAAGTCTGGTCCGATTTACAAGCTAAAGTTTATGCTCTCAAGCAACTCCAGGGCTTAGCTTCCAGCAATCTTTTATAGTTAGCACAGAAGTCAGATTCAACTGGAGTTGAACTTGAAAAATACCCCAAAAATCTCCCAGATACCAGCTAGATGTAGAACTGCCACAGGTGCCACTTATGAGAAAAATGTCACTGTGTCTGTTACTCAGCATTTTATTTCAGCTGAACCTCTTTTGATTAACAGTGTTTTTAAGAGCAATATTCAGGCATGATATGAGAAACACAGTAGCATCCCACTGCAGGTGTGTAGGTTATGTCATGTTATACCTGATCTCAGCCAGTCAAGTGCAGCATTTTCATCCTTCGCCTCCCTATCATAAATTCCAATTTTCTGCAAACTGTTAAATTCCACTTCTTTAGGCAGAAGTATTTTTTTAGCCTTACCTTATCAGTAGCACACTGTGTTTACATGTCAGAAAGGAATAGCATAAAAATAAGTTCTACTCATCTGTGACAGGCAAATATTATAATTTTCATTAGTTTTGACAGGACTTAGTTTGCCATAGGTAATATACATTTACAAGTTGTATTTTATTAGCACATCAAATCATGTTGCACTGAATTACAATTTGTCACATAGTGTTAGTGTTACATTGTATCTGACAGGATGTTGCTTCCACTTAAACATACTAAGAAGTTGATAAACTTATGGGAATTTTATATATTTTGTTTATATCTTCAGCTCCCAAAAGGTGGGGGGAACAAATACCTGTTAATCAAAGTTTTGGTACGAGATAGCATATTCCATTAACTGAAACTTTAGAATTTATTTTTTCTCATTACTTTTAGACTTTTAAAAATCCAATATTTAGCAGGAATTAAAACAATGTATAAAATTGCAACATGCAAAATTCACTAGTGGCCTAATCCTGTGTCATTTAAATAAGTAAGGGCTTTGTCACCACCTTCAACTGTTTGTTTCCTTTCAATCTATGTGCTCAAATGCTATTATACTTCGTTATAGTTTGTGCAATGTATTTTATGCAGTGTTCTCTGAATGTTTCAGAGTAACAGGATTGAAATCCTAACCTTTGTCTTATATATATGAGAAAAAGAAGTTAAGAAGGATAAATTAGGTATGTTTTCAGGAAATGGTGAAAGCGTATCGACCTAATGATTCATTTTATAGCTGTTTGTCTATCTGAAGCAGAGGTAACATCTCGTGACACTTAGAAGAAATTATTAATCTATACTAATATTCATTATAGCATGCATAAGTCCCCCAGTCAGACAGACAAGGATTCCACAGTATCAGATAACTTCTCATTTGTACCCAATAAAAAATCAGAAGTAATAAAAAAAATTAAAAATTTATACTAAAAAATTTAGGGACTAACATGTGACCAGACACACAATAAAGGTAATCAGAAGAAACAGTACAAGCACACAATAAGATTATAACAATCAATTTTACAGGTATGAAATGCAACAATTGTTCTCTCTGGAGTGGTCAGTTGTGAAGTAATTCATCTGATCACTTCTTCTAACTTCAAATGTGTGTATGCACTATAAATTATGCAAATTATTTAAAATTATTTTCAGTTATTCAATTTTTAAATAGTTTAACAAAATCTTTTCTAAAGGTGCAGTTCTTTACTGCGTTGGGAGAAGATTTTTACTAGTAGTTATGAATATATATTGTCTGAAATATTCATCAAAACAGGAACTCTGATTCCAAATCTATTTAATATTTTGGTGCAAGTAGTTGTGATCTGATTAACTACTGTTTAATATTTCCTACTATTCTCTGTTGCTAAGCATTTAATATTAATCTATAATTACTAAAATTTACAGAAGCTGTTAAATATATGTAAACTAAAAATATTAATTATCTATAAAAGTATGTATATTAAAAATATATACACATAAAAATAACATAAAAATTAAACTTTCTCTCATTCAGGAAAACACAGTCACAACCAAAGCAAGTTCACCTGTCTTCATATTTATAAAATAGCTCTTTACTTCCATGAATGTCTTCTTTACCCAGTGCCTAACTGATCTCTACCAGCACTGTTATGGTTAAAGGAGCCTGCAAAAGCTCTTTCAGTGTAAGTTTTAAAGAAGGGATTTAACAAACTGTTGTTGACCTAAATATATGTCATAGCGATTCTGCATTAGAATGTATGACTTATTAAGATTCATTTCATAATTTCATTATGATCTCTTTTATATGCAACCAGTCATTAATAGCACTTTTTTTTTTTTTTTCCCAGTTGGTGTGATTGAGTCGACCTTGCCTGGCTGCTAAGTACCTGCCAAGACACTCTCTTACTCCTCCTTCTCAGCAGGACAGAAAAGAAAATAAGATTAAAACCTCATGGATTGAGATAAAGGAAGTTATCTTGGCAATGGGCACATGGAGAAGTGAAGCAAAACAAAAAGATTTATTATCTACTTCCCACCAACCCATGATATCCAACCACTTCCTTGAAGCAGAAACTCAATATGAGCAGAGAAGAGAAACACTTTTACAACAATTTCCACCCTCCCCCTCTTTACCTCAGTTTTTATTCCTGAGCATGACATTATATGGTATGGAATATCCCTTTGGTCCATTTGGGTCAGGTGGTATTTGGATAATGAGTGGGGGGTTGTCTGTGCTCAAAGAGACCTTGCTATCTCCAGTGCAATCCAGGGGAGTGGAGACTCGCCTGGCTAGCACAGGATGCAGAAGAGGGGACAGGACAGCCCTGCTACGAGTCAGGAAAGACAAGAAGATAACAGGAACCTGTGTAGTTCTTTGCTTCTGAGAAAAGGCTACCACATTTGACATCTAACCTTTTCCTTATTACCTACGAAATGCACATTAAAGTTGACTCCCCTGCTTATGCTAATGAAGATTATAGAGATCATGCTAAACTTGTATGACTACAGCACTCTTTTCTCCACTCAGATTGTACTACACATCACCTGAGGGTGGGGGAGAACCTTGTAATTTTGGGGATAATAAGATGGAGAAAATGATGGTTAAATTGGGAGCGAAAAACCTCAAGATCTGATGGACTAGCCAGCCTGTTGGCTGTTCTCTTCCTCCACATCAGGCAGGGACACCTCTCTGGGTAAGCACCGTACCTTTCACCCTATGGTGAATGTGAACCCCAGGGTGTTGTATTTTTACTATTTCTGCTAGCAATATTAGCCTTAATTAGTCGTGCTATTGTAGTTAGTGAATTTATCAACAGCAATCTCAAATCTATTCTGTCACTCTCAATAAAATAACTACTTTTGAAATATTTGTGAATCTGACTCAGTGGAAGTCCTTTGCTGGGACTCTGATAAACAAATGAGTGAAAGTCCTGGGATTCTGGCACACAAATATCAAAATCACATTCCTTTGAATGTGAGAGTCAGCTGTCCCAGCTGTGTCCTTTCCTAAACTCTCGCCCACTCTCAGCCTGCTGGCGGTTGTTGGGAAGAGAGTGTTGGAGAGACAGCCTTGATGATCTATAAGTACAGCTAGCAGTAGCCAAAACATTGGCAACACTGTTCTAGCTACAAATACAGAGCAGAGCTCTGTAAGGCTTACAGTCTTTGGGTTTGGTTAGCCTGGAACCTAAATCTTAGCCTATACAAAGTCTACCTGGTTTTCCATCCCAGGAGCATTACGTTGTCTCACATCAATTATATACTATATATAGTTCTAAAATATTGTATGTTCCTGGCATGAAAATTCCTATATGCCCATTATCATTAAAAAAGAGCAAATGACATGTTCTAACAGTTTAAATACAAGGAAGAGAACTACATAATTTTAAATCATGCTGTGGTTTTGAATAATACTAATAATTATTGTAGCTATTATTTAATGTTTCATATGTAATAGCTTGGAAATGTCAAGTGAGATTGTAATCAGTTTCAAACTTCTACAAATCTACAGCCTTTTACTAAGTGGCTATCCCCCCAAAAAAATCCAAAATATGAATAGATAATAAAAAGGAAAGGCTGATATCCTTCAACTACAGACTGGGAACAAAAGCATTGAGTTATCAAGCTAAAGAATCCCATGGAGTACAAACCACATGCTTAGGAAAGGGTTTATATAGCAAGGGTACTAATTTGATTTATATTATACTTATATAATATTTATAAAATATTTATATTATATTTAAAAGCAAATATGACCTTGAAGAATTTGTACCCAAGTGTGAGGTACAGCAAAGACTGACAGTCTGCAATATCCTTGAAACAAATCCTGAACAGTGCTTTGGCCTCAATCTGTCTTTGCTCTCTTTGAATTAACCTCTACTAGTTAAAATCAAATGCAAAACAAAAAAATCCCAACCACAAAACAAAAAAAACCCCAAACTGGAGATAGTGAGATCAATCCTATAGGTTTATTGTGAAGGGTAACTAGAACACTCAGAATTGTTGAAACCCTTTACTTTATAATTCTTATTTGAGGAACTTAATGGATAACCTCTTCGCTTTTGATATGTACTATACGTAGCACAGCACTGTTACATATTGTGGAGGAGAGATACTATTTACGATTTAAAAATGTCACCTTTTCCTGTCAAAATTCTTTGCCCATCTTTAAAGCAATTAGTTTTGTCATGACTATTCAAAAGTCATTAATATAGATTTCTGGCTGATTAAGCACGTCCAAGGCCAAGACTTACAAATAGTGATTCCTCTGATTTGCATGGGTTCCCAGAGCAAATGTTTATCTGACGCTGAGCCAGAACTGCCTACATCCTTTTTATTATATTATCAAAGATTAGTTTTGCTCTTGATCACACAATTTCACTACCCTTATAAAAAATGGAAAAGAAGGCTCAAAAACTCATTAGTTACCTGTGAGGACTAAACTCTAAAAGCACTTTGCCATTGTTCAGAAGACAGCATTTCCAATAGCTTTTGCATTTCCCTGCTGGTAGGGGAGAGAAACTTGAAACTTTAACATGAAAACTGTTTTGTTTTGTTTTTTTTTAAACAGGGCTCTTACGCAATAAACCAAGAGCATGAAGTCTCTGTTGACTACTTTTTTCCCTATCTCCTGATTTAATATTTTCTATTGGCAAGCCTATAGAGAAATATTTGTGCATTGCTCACATTTTGAAAATATCTGCAGATTAACTACTGTCAAGGTTAAGAGCATTTAAGTGCAGTTTGCATTCAAAGTAGGAAGAAAAAAGAAGCAAACACACCTTTGCAGTGGGAACACAAAGATTTAATGAAAGATTTTGTTTTGCTTCTGAAATATATACCGCTCCTTACATAGATTCTTTCAACTAATTATTTTCTACATTTTTCTACAGAGGCACATGAGTGCATGACTATATAAACTTGAAAACAGGTTTTATCATCATATGTGCTGTGGAACTGTTTTCTTTGATGATTAATCGAAAACTAGGACATTTATAGTCAAAAGTTGTCCTCACTCCTTGACCAAGAATATCAGGAATCATTTTAAAATGATAGAGGTGGTGTTTCTATGTATTCTTAATTATGTTCTGTGATGTTCTTCTTCCTTAACTCTAGGAAGAAATATCAATCAAATTCTATATTCACTGTTGTTATGAATCACCTAATAATTTCAATGTAAATATTTGTTAGTAACAGTCTTCTCAGTTGTGTGTTTATGGCGTTCTAGCCTAGTATTACAGATCACAAATTAATAATACCTGTTCACCATTAAACAAAGAAGTCACATAAATTGTCTTTATTGCTGTGAATAACATCTAAGAATAAGGACAGCTATATAGTGAAAGTCATATTGAACAGACAGCTCTTAAAATGACAGAGGCACACTGGCATTGCAGCAATGAAAGCACAATGGGATTTAGACTAAAATTCTAAAAGTTAGAGAACACAGATGGAAAATAATATTTTGAAAGTGGTCCACTCCCATCAGACCTGTAAAGTTAAAGAATGTTCAGGAAGCTTTGTCCTTTTGGGTAAGCAAAATGTTTAAGATAGTAGATAGTTTCCTGTGACAGTTTTGGTCATAGCTACAAGAACATGAAAAAGAAATCATTTGCCTGGTAGCAGATGATATAACCATTAGGAATAAAAACTATTTGTTTTCCAGCTTCTTGCCAGATTGAAACACAACTTTTGGGATACCTTTTTCTCCACTTTTTTTTTTTTCATAAACCTCCTAAGAGTTCATTCCTATGAATTTTCATTAAAGTGATAGATGTTGTGTATGAGTAACATGCAAATGATTGTAAATGGGAAATAAAAATAAATTGAAGATTATGTAAATCAGGAACTTTTATACAGAATGTATCACAAATAGAATCCAAGCCCTCTTAAAGCAAATTATTAAGGATCAAGCCTTTGATAACACAAATACACACATTTCTACCACCTCCAATCAAACATTATACGTTAATTACAGCAGGAAATATGGTCTTTCATATTAGTTTTTTGTAGACTTGAGGAACGTCTCATTTCCTTAATACTGTCACTGCCACCACTCTGGAAGTTAAAGAGTCAGAGAAGCATTGCTCTGTTGTCCAACCAGATGTGTCTTTCTCTTCTGAACTTAGTTGCACAAAGTGTATAAATACAAATAGTAAAATCCATTACTCAGCTCCGTAATGAATATCCATTGTGCATTGTTTGATTGCAGCCCATAGCAAGAAGAACTAAAAATAGTTTAGAGACCTTCAGAGGATATATTTTCACTTAATAATTCTTCCAAATGTAGAAAATTTTGTAGCAGAGATACTACTTGTTCTGTTAACAGATCTTATATCTCCCACCTCTATTTCCTCACAATTTATATTTCAGACAGTTACAGAAATTGTTTTTTTAATGTATAAAAAATATAATGAAGTCAAATAAATTATTTTTGCATATGCTTGTGTGGTAGATAAAAATAAAATTTGTGATCAGTTTTACAATGTCTTTGTCTGAATGGTTTGTCTCAAAACAGATTCTGTCACCTAGGCTTTCGAAATAAAGCTATATACATTGTGCTAGGGCTTTATTTTTCACAGAGAAAAGTATATACCAAATATATTCACGTCTCCGAGGGCTGAGGATTGTTGGAGTTTCTATCTGCAGCCATCACTACATGAAAGTGAAGCAGTGAATGAATTAAACAAGTGAGTATTTGGAACAAATACAACTAACTGTATCCTGGGAAACTAACTAGGGAAACGAATACTATTA
>JAVSBS010025986.1:29531-43851 GCA_033124195.1 Coracias cyanogaster
ACAACTAACTGTATCCTGGGAAACTAACGAGGGAAACGAATACTATTAAAAGTTAAAAGATTAACAGCTTTACCATGTTCAAATAATCATTGAAAGTGTTTACCTAATGACTCTAGGGTTTGTCTAAAGAGTCTAAGGAAGTAATTGTCTCTTTAAATTGAGTACACTTTGCTGAAGAAGTAGGAACTAAGAAGGAGTAATAAGAGAAATAGAGACAGAAAATAATAGAGGGACAAAGTGGAAAGATGGTTTAATATTTAGTACTGTACATTAATAATCAGGACTGTCATTTACAAGCAATAAGATGCATCCTCCACTTGTACCTTCTGTGAGCTCTGGGACAAACTCTTCAGTGCAGTACTCATCTCAGCAAATGTTATCTGTTGTCATCCAGACTCTTTTTATAATCAATAGAGGGAAAGAAACCCTGAGCTTATTAGAACACTTGAGCAGATGATTATGTTCCCCAGATAGAGCCATTTGACCTTAGAAAACCATTTTGTGATTAGTGGCGGTTAGATAAAGCATCTTGGTGTCTCTCTAGCAAGCAGTTACATACAGTACCAAGTAAGGCAGATAAAAACACAGGGTAGGATTGCAGGCAACCTGAGTTCAAGAAGCTGAAAAAATGAGTGATATAGGCGCTTAGAGCTAAGACTTAGAGTGCATCAGACTTCAGTCTGCACAGGCTGAAAGGTATAGTTAATGCTTCTAAGGGCCTTCGTCATAAAGTCAGAATATCCAGTACTTTGCTGTCTCACAGGAGAGAGGAAGAGAATCAGTAACTGCATGGTGGTAACTGGTACTAGTGACAGTAAATTCTGCTTAAGGATGATAGAGTAAGAATCTAATTTTTCCTAAAACAATGTGAAAGAAAATATAAATGTGAGGATTGGGGTGTTTGTCTTCATCCACAGCCCTAGAATGAGTGGTAAAAAAGAGCAGAATTATTGATAAATTAATCTACTGAAAAATAAGGAACTCTCATCAGTGCAATAAGCTAATTATGTAATTTATATTTTTAAAAAAGGTTGTATTTTTTAATTTATGAAGCTATTCATAAATTTGTGCTGGCTTGAGCTACCTAAACAACAAAATGTCTGACTTGCGAAACATTTCTACCATTCTGAAATGACTGAAACCCAATTTAAAAAAATGAAAAGTTAAAATATTGGGTTTTATTTAGTGGAACTGACACCCCAGAATATTACACTGAGTTTCCAAATTTCCACAGCTGCCCTTTAATTAACTGCTTTCTCACTGTTTCTGCAAACTGGCAGGTTAGCTAAGTAAGCTCTGTGAGTCACCAAGTGGAGCATTCAATCACCAGATAGTAGTTCCTAGAGCTGCTACTAGCATTTAGCTGCTTCCAGGAAAACTTCTATTTCTACCTTTTTGGAGATCTCAATAGTCCAATGAGCCTGGCAGTCAGGCAGACCAGATACGTGGGAAGCGAGTTGCTCTGACCATCTGGAAAGCTTGGGAGATGCTTAGTCTAATCTTCAGACAAGAACCAGTTGCTAAGGAAACCTTAAAGTTCCTCAGGCACCCTGCGAAATGCATTTAGCTAAATACCTGAATGTCCTGCAATCCTGGTCGAGCTGGCGCACTAAAAGCCTGGGTATGTTATTGCCTGACCCCCTGGGATCTGTGCCTGTTGGCCAGTGTTCTGAGAAGAGGGCTGCCTTGCTCACTCACCAACTTTGCAGTCTTTTTGGCTGGTTGACAGGAGGAACAGCTGTGATGTGCACAGGATTGGAGAGACAGACAGCTCACCAGATGGAGAGCAGCAGAAATTTGTAAAATTAGTTCTGGGAGCCTGGGAAAATCACCTAGATATATTTGGATGACTCAGGAAGCTGAATTATTAGGTTTCTTGGTTTCCATATGAAGCGTTGATATGATTTAATATTTTCCTGAAATGCTGGATGTTTCTGGATCAACATTTTCTGTCAGTTTTTTTAACCAGCTGTAGTCTCATGATGTATTAAAAGCAGTAAAATATTTGTGCTAGTTGTACGTAACTGGAAAATTAAATATTTTGTATTTAATATTGTTATACATTTTTATTTTACACTTTTTATTTAACGAGTCAATTTAACCTTGCAAGAAAAACAAAACAAAAAACACATCTCATTTAATTTGGAGCTTTAATAGCCAATTGAGAAATCCAGCCCAGCTCTTAGACTGTCAGCATCCATTCTCTTGACCTTTTAGTCCTGAACCCATGTCTCTTTACCTTGTGTTAGAGATTTCTAGGCCTGGAAGGGAGTTTTTGCTTTCAAATGTAAAATATTTCTCTCTAGCTTTGGGACTAAATTGAAAATCTGCTTGTCTGATTTAACACTTTAAAATGTTATTGGTTCTTGTACTACTGTTGACTACAGTATTTGCAGCTCTCTTGGGGGTGCAAAATAGCTGCTCAACAATGGGACCCAGATTGATTTTCATTCATTAACTTTGAAAAGGACATAAACATCCTGAACTGTATATTCATTCAAAATTTTTCATTCCTCCTTCTGTTTTAATCATGCTTTAGAAACAGCTCTTATAATTCCTTTCAAGAAAGTCAGTAATAAGTTAATTAATTAGAACTTCATTGAAAAAAAAATCAATGAAAAGACTTTTCAACAGATTATTTAGCCTTATTACAATTAAAGGTGTTCAAAAATTTATACACACACACACCACATTCTTCCATGTATATATATACACCCATATATTAATATACATGGAGAATAAAAATTCATCCAGCTTCATTATTTCTGTTTGTTTTAATTGACATAAACTGTAAGTTATAATAGTTTTGCATACACATATATGTATGTCATTAATTCTGAATTTATCTTATAAAATATTTTACAAATCCCGATATGGGAAATTCACACATTTTGTTTTCTGATAAAATGAGAAGCTGGAGGAAATACGTAGTGAAATACCTACAACATAATCTAAATATATCTTACAAAGCATTTCACTATTTACCAACAGATTCTGGCATGCAACCAGAATTGTCAGAGTTCCCCAAATTACTGTTTTTATATCAGTGGAGTGACTAGTATCAGTAAAAATCTACCAAATATAAAAAAAATAACAAGTAGTGAAGCACTTCAGGTACTTATTGGAGAGTAAGGAGTTCAACAGAATGGTTGGATGGTTAGATAAAATCTGCAGTGAAAACAGAACCCAGTTGTTCTTATGCAATCCAGTTATGAAAACTTCTAAGACTAAAGTTGCCAAATGCTGGGCAAGCGAGGGTAATGACTACAGAGTAGAATCATAGAATGTATTGGGTTAGAAGGGACCTCTAAAGGCCATCTAGTCCAACCACCCTACAATAAGCAGGGACATCTCTAACTAGGTCAGGTTGCTCAGAGTCCTGTCAAGCCTGACCTTGAATGACTCCAGGGATGGGGTCTCCACCACCTCTCTGGGCAACCTGTTCCAGTGCTCAACCACCCTCATATTAAAGAACTTCTTCCTACTGTCCAACCTAAATCTACCCTTTTCTAGCTTAAAACCATTACCTCTTGTCCTGTTGCTACAAACCCTGCGTACTGAAGATTTGTTATCTTCTTTTGGCTTCTTGTTTGAAATTACAGCTAAACTTTATCAGCAAAAGACCTTCAGGATTCTTTCACTTGGAAGTTTTGGTTTTTACACCATAGTGGTAAACATATACTGAGAAATACTCAGCCTGGAGAAATGGCCTTTATGTTAATGGTAGTGAGGCACTTCAGAACTACCAGTCACCTGTCTGTGTTTTCAGTGATTTGGTTTTTCAACATTTCCTATCTGTGTCAGAGTACATGGCTCACTTGACAAAGATGAGAGGTAGGGATTACCTGACCTAAACTATACTCAGGCATTAACATTGTTTTAACAAGAAGAAGATACAGCTCATAAAAGCTCTGAAATATACTGGCAATTGAAAAGGCCCTAAGACCTGTCAGCACATGACGACTCCTAAGTCATTTTACTAAGCCATGTAGTTTGACAACTGATGGTTGAAGGCTTCTGTTGATTTTTATGAAAGATGTTGCAATTGTTCCTTGTGGTTTCAAAATTCATCTGCTACTCTTCTCCTCTGAAGAAACATAAACCCTATAGTGCATTTCTGTGCATTCTACCATCTTCTGTACATATCCCTACATGAAGCCTATGCATGTATGAAGAAATATATTATAAATAAATATTAATGAATACATTTAAATAAAATAAATTAAATTTCTTCAGGTAACATTTTTCAAAGTAAACTTTAAGAATCCAGGAAACTAATAGTAAACAGCTGTTTTCACAGTCTTTTCAACATTTGGAGCTCCCTTTTAAAGAAATTCAGTATATTCCTTGCAAGTCACTTTTAGAACTTCATGAAACACTAGCTCATTGACTTTCCAGACTGTAAATGTTTCTTCATGCAGCAAATACTTGCCTTATTTCTACACTTCTTCAGAAATTTTCTGTTACTTTTCCTGAAGTGATGCCAATGTTCTGATTGTTATTTTATGCAGTAGTGGGCCATGAAATATATTATGTCTGGGAAAGAACTTCCCAGTGCCTAAAAATGAACTGCAAATAGAAGTAAAATGTTACTCCAATAGACTTTTAAAATACGCCCTCTGTGGTTATGTGTTGTGTGATTCATCGTGTTGAATAAATTTTATTCCAACATAAGGCTTTGAATGGTAAAGAGGAAAATTCTGTGATGGAAAAGAGGTAATAATGGGTATAGCCAGTGCTATACTTGCTTACCTACTCATTTCAGGAAATCTGTTTTTTAATTTGTAGCCTCAGTTGCACATATGTAAGACAGATACCAGACAAGATAAGCCTGTTCTATGTCTTCAATGTTAACTCTGGAATGACTTCTGGAAAGAAACCAAACATCCATTTTCCAATTTATGAGTAAGCTTTTACATAATTCAAATATTTTTCTATCTGCATCATAAAATAGCCATGTTACAGAGCTCCAGTTGAGTAACAGTACTTCAGTTGCATGGTTAACATCTTCATACTTAAAGGAATTCCAGTGAACTAGCATAACCTGCTTTATTAACAGCTGCAGGCATTATTTCAATTTACATACAAGACAACTTGTTGCATTCAATCATATGATAATAAAAAATAAAATAAAATTCCAGACCAGTGGAAAGAAAGACATAACCTATAGTTTTGAATACTGTATTTGTTTTTCCAAAGCTATGATTCATGAAGCTGACAGACTGCTGCCTTGGTTTTAGGTCTTCCTATTATTACTCTGCCCTTCCTAGACTTTCGGCTAAGTTTTCTTTCAAGTGTAAAAAATGTAAGAGAAAAATGTTGGAATCCAAACAGTCTTCATGTGTTGTTGTCTTGGGGTTTTTATTGTGTTTTTCCAGAACAAATAAAAAAGTACAGCTCCTGGGTTAATTTCAAATGGGTAGTTGGAAACTTTTAAAATGAAATGTTATTCACTAGAATACACTGAATTATCAAAATATTTAATTTCATGGGAGCTTCTCAATCAGAGAGGCTTTTCTTTTAGGATACAATTTCCCCTTAAAATAACTAATTTAGCCAGCAATGCAATGCTCAAGGATTACTTGTAACTTTTGTGAAACAAGTGACAAGAATTCTTAAGTTAAGAATCTATTTTAACACTCAAGCTACTGTTTCATACCCTACCTCACTCTGTTCACCATACCAGCTATTCTGGCATAGGGTCTCACTAATTTCCTCCTACTTCTTACTGTGTCTGTCAATAACAAAATATTCTTCAGAGTAGAGACTTCAATATGATCTTTCTAAGGCTATCCGCATGAGACTTTGGTTTAATTTCCTTCCAACATGAAAGGTGAAGCTTCTGAAATCTTAAAAACTCTGCACTTAGTTATTGAACACATTTTCTACTCTCTAATGTAATCAGATGTACTTATTTAAACAACCCTAATATTCTTCCTCTGTCTCTGTTTTCAGTGCTATGTAACTCTTTCAGAAATTTACAAATAAATTCTGAGGCTCTCAAAATAATTACAGATATTAAGGAAACTAAAATATCCTCCTTTAATCTAAGCTACTTTGATTTTAAAAATGTTGATCTGAAAATTTTTCTTAAAATTTGTTAGATGTAGAGCAAACCTAACAAAAGTCTTTGCTGTTTATGTCCTTAAGGTTTCATATTTTTTTCCTGTAGTAGGTTTTTATTCCCTTCTCCTTTTTCTTTAAATATAAATATGCAATAACATTGCTTTTCTTTTTCATGCTGAAAGAGAATAATCTTTTGACACATAGCCATTGTGTAAAGTCATAGAATCAAAAAGCCACAAAATGATGATGCTGGAAGGGATATCTGGTGGTCCTCTGGTCCAGTCTACCCTGATCAAGAAGGTCCATGTAGAGCTGGTTGCCAAGCAACATGTCCAGATGGATTTGTGTATCTGAAAGGAGGGAGACTCCACAAACTCCCTGGACAATCTGTGTCAGTGCTCAGTCACCTTCACAGTAAAAAAGCATTTCCTGATGTTCAGAAGAAACCTCCTCCATTGGCTCTGGTGATTTCATTGGACACCACTGAAAAGAGTCTGGCTGCACTTTCTTTGCATCCTCTCTTCCGACCACCCCCGGCCCCCCCCCCCCAAGACTTCTCCAGGCCAAACAGTGACAGGTCTCTCAGCCTTTCATTATATGAGAGATGCTCCAGTCTCTTAATCACTTAGTGTCCATTTGCTGGACATTCTCCAGTATGTCCATGTCTCTCTTGTACTGAGGAGCCCAGAACTAGACACACTATTCCAGGTGTGGCCTCACCACACCTGAGTGCTGTGGATACAGGAGGGATCACCTCCTGTAACACAATGGCAATGTTTCACGTATTGCAACCTGGGATACCATTGGCCTTCTTGGCCACAAGAGCACTTTGCTGGCTCAAGTTCAACTTAGGTCTTTTCTGCCAACCTGCTTTCCAGACAGTATATATTGGTGCATAAGGTTCTTCCTCCCTAGGTGCAGAACTTTGTACTTTCTCTCCTCAAACTTAATGAAGTCCAGATTTAGGGAAGATTATACAAGTTGCAAATCAAGGAGTTTGTCCTGGGTCCTCCAAATAATAAAGATACATGAAACAGAAGCACCAGTTGGGAAGCTCATTATGCATTGTATCTATGCACACAAAAACTATTTAGATAGGTTGGAAAAATCAGGGACAATAAACCTAAAAGAAGTGTTCACCAAAAAAAAAAGACCCTGAAAAGAAGGGGTTTAGAAAGAAGGTGGTGAAAGTATTGACTGGATGAAAGATTCTGTAAGTTGTGGAAGGACCTGAAGCTAGGGAAGACACATAGAGATGAATACAGGGGGAAGCTGAGGGACCTTGGCTGGTAACACAGAAGACCAGTAACTGGAAGGAGTGGCACATCACAATCCAACACAACTTTCAGTCTAGTTTTCCTTGGCCAGCAGAGACTTCCCTGCTGGAAAGAGGACCTGACACCTACAAAATATAATGCTGAGGGGAACAAGTGAGTGTGAGTGAAAGTCAAGTAGGGTAAAATCTCTAATCCCCTTGCTTCTGCAATAAACCCCAATATCCTGATCCACTGCAGGTTGTTGTATTCTGTCTTGTTGGCAAAACTTAGCTCTATAAGAAAAAATAATTTATTATTAGTGGTATTTGGGAAGGTGATCAGAATTGTCCTTCAGACCACTGAAGAATTTGACTACATCCTTACTTCAGGTCAATCAGGAAGGAAAAAATAATTACCTGGAAAATGTTCTTTCAAGAGGGTAATTGTTAGCAAATAAGTTTCAGTTTAAAGACTAAATTCATATTACAGTAAAGTTATAAATTATTTGAAACTACAAATATTTTGGCACTCTGAAATTTTCATATACTTTGGAGATACATTTTTAATGCAAAATTGAATATAGTAAAAATCTATAAAAGGGGTTAAATTATCTGTAATAGATTGTATGCCATTAATTTATAAAATAATAATTTGACCAATGATAATGTCAAAGGTTGGGTTTATTTGCCTATTTCTTCTGTATTGTTCAATCCAATAGATTCGTATTTTGCAATGCAGAATTTTTTAAAAAAGAATTACCAATTCAAAACTATTGTTATGATCATTGATGACAGTAACCCCATGTGACCTATCAAACGTTTTTGTTGCAGGCCTTTAATGATGGTTACTGAAAATAATTAAGTGTTGTAACTCTTATTGCCTGAAAACATCTCAAAAGTAATGTGGTTTTTTTGGCTTCTTGAGCTTCAGTGGACCATGACTACCTCTTTCTCTCAGAAGGGTTTTATTGCAGCACCATGTGAGAGTTGACAACATTAGTCTCTGGCAGACCTACAGCAGTGTATATGCTTTCAAAATTCCTAAGAGAGCTTTAGAAAAATAATATTGTTAGCACTTTTATGCAAATAATTCTTATTTCCAGATAAGATCATAGAATCACAGAATCGGTTAGTTTGGAAAAGACCCTTAAGACCATCAAATCCAACTGTAAATCTAAAACAGCCAAGTCTACCACTAAACCATTTCCCTAAGCACCACATCCACAGATCTTTTAAATACCTCCAGGGATCGTGACTTAACCACTTCCTTAAGCAGCCTGTTCCAGTATTCGATAACCCTTTTGGAGGAGAAAGTTTTCCTAATATCTAATCTAAACCTCCCCTGGCACAACCTGAGGTCCTTTTTTCTCATCCTAGAAGTCACCAGGCAAGACCTTTGTACTAGTGCACAGAACACAAAATACATTATTTGTAGTGATCCAGTATAATTTGAGGACCTCTTACCAGAATGCGTAAATACTCTCCAAAAACACTGTCTAACTGGTCAACATGAGATAATAGCAACTGTCACTCTGCATTTCTCCTTTTTTAGTAATTTAATGTAATCTGGCAGGATAACAGGCTAGTCTACTTTTCCTATGATCTGTCTTTGTAAAGACTACACCTAACTAGTTCAAAATCTTACTGGCGGATCTGTCACATACAAAAAATAACTTTTTTATTCAGCTGTCAATCATATTTTTTAATTCTGACGTATAGAGCAGTAGTTACGGATTTCAAAACCTGTGTTAATACATACCCAATCTTAATGTGATATTTAAACTCCAATTGTTTCCACTCTGTTTTGATAGTCCTTCATACAACACAGTCTAAAATTACTTTATATACATTTTCTCCAGTTTTCCTTCCCTTCCTCATAAGAAACACTAAAAAACTTTCCTGCACTCATTTAAATGTGTAATCTCATCACCAGCTAAACTATATGGTTCTTAATGACTGACTGAAAATCTACTCAAGGTGTTAATTAAAAGTAAGTGATTGTAGTAAAATACTTGTTACTGAAAATTGTTCCTGTATAAAACTATATACCTCTGAGATTGTCACTTTACATTTAATTAATTTACATTATAGTACAGTTAGGAGGTACATTTCCGAGAGAAGTGACTGTTTTTAAAACATGCTGTTTTGATAGTCCTAGAGAACAAAATATTTCACATCAACAACAGGAAACTGAAAATTTTTACCCAGTGCTCTGTTAAGACTATAATAACTTCATCTTTCAGAGTCTACCAGTAAAGATACAAATTGTACCGCTATATTACAACAGGCAATCAGGTAGGAGGAATGTCATGTTATAATTAGAGACTAATAAGCAGAGGACAGGTTTTGAAGTTCAAGAATAAAATACTTCCATCTAAATTGGTCATGTGGTGCAAACCCTACCTCAACTATGTATATCAAGAGATGTTTCCTTCTAGCAGAGTAAATTAATCTATGGAACGTGAAATTCATTAGCTTTCATCACAATATTAACTACAACAATTCATTACAACAAAGTATGTGCTACCTGGATAGTTGTGCAGGTATACGTTGTAGTAGGATATGCAGACCACACAACCGCTACAGACTATACCCTTGGATTAGTGCTCAAATAAACCCAGTCATACTTCTCTGACTATGCTATAACATTACAGGGACATTTCCCATGTGTACTAACTGCAGAAATACTGCAGTGTAGATGCTTGCTTTTCCATTTGTATTAGGTCTGCTTTTGAAGAGGTATGCTACAGCAGGCCTTACAGAACATCAGAGTTAGGAAAATAATGTAATGAGAAGATTTAAGTGGAATGACAAGATCTGAATGGTTGTGTCTGTGCAGATGCTTATACCAGTCTCAGATTCCCAGAGACATCTTGGTTGCCTCAAGAAATCAGATGCATTATTCCCTGCCAGTTCTAGCTTCTTTTGGTAGAAAACACAGGTAAGTAAATTTAAAAAAGAATAATAATGCCCCATATTCCCAGTCAGTGTCATAGGAAGTAAAGCACTGCAATGTCTATTTCACAGCACTTCTATCCCACAAAACACTTCTGCTCCACTTGCCTCCTCACTCATTGCTTGTTCCCTGTGTAGACTTTGGAGACACTTGAGAAGTTGGCAATATTCCCCAAAACTTGACCTATCTGATAAAATCAGTAAAAAGCTTTCTCAGCTTCTGCAGAAATGTAGTAAAACAAAGTTAGCTGCAGTCAAAATGAAATTTGTTTTGTGTAGGTAAGCATTCACCCCTATACAAGAGGTCAGCCTAACTAAATCCAAGTGATATTCTAGGTATTAGAAGATAGAGACAAATCATTTAGATTCTAACCAGTGAAAAAACATGAATGTAGTTTTACCAAGAAGAGGATGCACTTATTACTAGCACAACACTAGACATTGGCTCTAAGTTTTGGGGGTTTTTTAATTCTTGTTTCCCTGAAAAATACCAAAATTTCTTTGGTGTACTGATGGATTACAAGAAAGAGCCACTGTGCAAATGGTAAACACAAAGGACTATGTTAGAATGTAGTTATCAAACACTTCTGAGTTTCCATTATTTTCCTGATCTGATATTTGAAATAATTCATCACACATGAAAGAAACAGAGTAAGTTGACACTTTCCATGTGAAATTATATTTGTTTGTGTTCATAATAGTGAACTCCAGTTAAGTCTGTCTAGTATTAGGTCTTTATTATGCCTGGTATTGGAGCTGCCAGCAAAGAAACAAGTACAAAAATACTCCAGTTTTTTTCTCTGTGTCTTTTTATTTATCCCTGTGTCTGACCACTCAAAGAATTAACAGAATATAGGGCACATTCAGATACAGCCTCAATTTTTCCCTTTAGCTAATCATGCACTTCTAACACATCAGTGTTTCTTTACAGAGAGTTTAGCATTTCTTGTGTAATAATTGACATTGCTGCTAAACTTCTTCCCCTTTTCTCATTCTCTCTTTACAAATCACAGCTCTTCAGGTTTTCTTCATAGCATGACTCATCATCAGTGAGAGAAGCAGAGATTCTTTATGAAATTCACCTCTTCCACACTTACATATTCTCAACAGAATTCTGTCACATAAAAAAAAAGAGGAAAATTCTATGCCAGTGAACTATAGAAGATTTATAGCTATTTTTTGTATGATTTATTGATGATCATATATTTATGATCCTCATTAGTAATATTTTTAAAATTATTCTAATGAGGTTCTAATGAGGCAGTTAAAGATAATTTCTATAAATAAAAATGAGAAAACTGAGAAATGCTTGAAAATGTATTTAGTTCCTGTGGCAAGGTTTTGAGAGCCAGAGGGCTACAGGAGTAGTGACTGTGAGAAGATGCTAGAAGTTTCCCCCATATCAGATTGAACAAATGCCAGCCAGCTCCAAGACGGACCCACTACTGGCCAAGGATGCGCCAATCAGTGACAGTGGTAGTATCTCTGTGGTAACATATTTAAGAAGGGGAAAAGAAACCTGTTCCCAACAGCAGCCAAAGAGAAGCATGAGAATATATAAGAGAAACAAATCTGCAGACACCAAGGCCAGTGAATAAGGAGGGGTAGGAGGTGTTCCAGGCACCAGAGCAGAGATTCTACTGCAGCCTCTGGTGAAGACCATGGTGAGGCAGGCTGTCCTCCTGAAGCCCATGGAGGTTAATGGTGGAGCAGATATCCACTTGCAGACCAGGGAAGACCCCACGCTGGAGCAAGTGGATATGAAAAGGACACTGATTCCCAAGCCCACAGTGGAGCAGGCTCCTAGAACGACTTGTGGACCTGTGGAAGGAGGAGCCTGTGCTAGAGTACTTGTGACCCCATGGGTGACTGTAGAGAGTGCAAAGTTAATCACAGAAGTCCAAGTCACATACACCATGTAGCTGCATGCTTGGAAGCATGAAACTCAACACTGGATGAGGTGGCAACCATCACTAGGTCGATATCTGGTGCTATCTGGATGCCTGGAGGAGTGTGAAACGAGGTGGAGGCCCCGTGGTCCCAGTCCCCCATTTTTCCGCCCTAAACAGAGGAGTCATTACCTCCACCATGCAGGTGTAAATTAACGGAATTTGTGACATTAACATAAGTGATAAGATTGCCTATAGTCATCCCCACCCACACATATACCCTGGTGATGTAATGTAAAATTTGGGTATAAATACCACACAATTGCAGCCCAAAAATCGGGACAGGATCAACTCGGAACCATATCGATGACAGGATGGGTTGACAAATTCGCCCTCTCCATCCTCCTCACTCGGGACACCTTGTGGGTAAGATTATTTACCTCAGCTCATGCTGAGTGATATACTTTTCCTTCCTGGGTGTATTTCACATTCCTCCTCAGGTGTGTTTCTGTGCTTTCCTGAGTGTATTCCTTGTTTTTTTTATTTTCCTTTTCATCGCAACTGTACTATCTTTTGCTCCACTCTATTTCTGTTCAGCGGGCTTGTCTATCAGCCAGGCGGCCGGGCTTACAGTGGGCAGGTTGTTGCTGTTAGTGTGCGTGTCGATTTTATACCATGTTATTGTTATAATATTAGCTATACAACCTTTAGTGTACCTGTAGCTCTTAAATTATCACTGGCAATCCAAAAGAACCTGCAAATGTTGCTGTAAATAAACGATTATTATTTGTTCCCTGATTTGCGTCTATCGCATATTCAGTGCCGGGCTCACAAGACGGGATTTATTCCTCCGTTTTCGCAACATTTATTAATTGGCAGAGCCGGCAGGATTACCATGGATAAATTACTACAGGAACATAACTGTGCGCCATCCCCTGCAGGGATGGAGTGGACCCAGAAATTCTGGAAAGATGAGGATATGGTAGTGTAGCGGATAAAACAATGTAAGAGTCAGAGAAGGCTCAAAATCGGCAAAGGGAAAGGAGTTGTTTGTGCAGTTTTAGGAGCTTGTTTGTCAAGCGCGCAAAAGGAAATTAAAAGTTTCCCGGCGCCTGGAAGTGTTGCAGGTGTAGAGTATGCAGTTCTGAGATCGGAGAATGAGGTACTTAAGGCCTCGGCATTTGAAAGGGAGATGCCTGGCAAAGGGAGTGTCGGATCAGAGAGCTTTTAAGTGCAAATAAGCTGACAATTGGAGGAGCGTGTCAGACAACTGGAGAGACAATAGGAGGTCCGAGAAAATATGCTGTTGAGTAAAAATACTGTTAGAGAGACTGTTGCTTGCGAGAGGAAGTTGCAGGAGAGGCTGGATAAGTTGCTTGACGGAACGGGAGCCCTGCGGGACAATGGCGTGCCTGGAGTGCCCCGAGACAGGGGGAGGACAGCTGGTGTGATGGCAGTGACACCGAGGAGAAAATTAACCCTACCCCAGAACTGGTTCAAGTTGGACCATTAATTAAAACTGAAACTACCGGCGATGGGGACGGGAATGGCAATACTGTCATACGAATGGTCCCCTGGCCACCAGTCGAGCTGGATAAAGTACAGGCCAAGTTTGCCAGGCATATGGGGGAATCAGAGATGGAATCTGTTTGGCGAGTCTCCCCTACGGGTAGAGGTAGAATTGTATTAAGCGAGGAGGAAGCTGAAGGGTATTGGGGGCCTAGTGTATTTTTAACCACCACTCCCGTGACCATAATTATTCATTAATGACGAGGGCTGCCTATTGGGCTGGCGGCATAGACCCAAAAGAGAGAGGGGAACTGGTTGTTATTAAAACTGCGGGGTTTTCGGACTTGACAGCGTCTGTGCAAAAGGCGGCGTGCATACAGGCGATGTATGATAGGGATTTAACCAGACGTTCTCCGATGGCGGCTCCCATTGATCCTGAACGATTGACCCCTCTTATTCGTGGCCTCCCTGACAGCCTAAAACCCTATGTAGCGAGCGCCCAGGATCGCATACAGCTCAACCGCACCATGAATGCTGCGGCGGCGGCAGCGCAACCCCCCAGAGAACAGGCTCATATACCTACTTGGGCTGAGTTTGTCCAAGAAATAGTAAATTACGGGCGCCGCATGGGATGGGTTGAGATTAC